>JAJHUR010113579.1:0-14198 GCA_027495735.1 Lutjanus campechanus | reverse complement strand
TTTTTAATATTTTATCCACCTTGAAAGTATTTAAGTGTACTCATGAGGAAGCTGACAGGACTCACATGATTCCCCAGATTAATTATAATATTGAGAATACTGATGTTGTTATACTTAGTAAATATCAAATACAACTCATTTAAGATTATGCCAAACTAGTTTACTGGGTGTTTTACTGAGAATTTTACTTTTTTCAAACAAGTTGAATTATTTGGTACAAAGGTTTTGCAGTTACACCAAACAGACATTTTTGCCTTTGTTTCTCTAAATATTCTCTCAAAATTGATTAAAATCAGAAATTTTAGACAAGGTCCTCAAAATGGGAATGTATGCAAGTATCCCCTGCAAGATGATTCAAGGTCCTGCATCTTCTTGTCGGGATTTATTTCACAATAATGACCTGGTCACTGTACATTATTCCTTACATAACATCTTAAAAATAAGTCAAGGTTGACTATTGGTTTCACACAGTATGAATCGCAGTCTCCTGAGTGAAATCCTGTATTTCTTTGACCCATCTCCTCCACAATCACACTTTCTCACTCTTTATACTACATCACCTGACTTCAACAGCACATTAAAACATAATGCTGGAAATTAACACTCCAGACACTCCACTACAGCATCATGTAGTTTAAAGCATAGGATCACTGACCAAGCTGCCGTATCTGAGGGTGAAAATGGGCTGGTGGGTGAGACACAAGCTACTTATTATAACTAATGACAATCCTCATTATTTACTAATCTATAGTTAGACCTATTTGTTACATTTTATCTCATAAAATTCAGAAAACCAGAAAACACAGAAAAGCAATAAATTCTCACATTTGAGAAGCTGGGTTGTATTTTAGACTAATAAACAAAAAGTTGTAACAACTAATTAGTGTCCTGTGAATGATCTTATTACTGAACTATAAAAACATCATGACAGCTGAAAATATTGTGGCCATAATTCATCATCTTAAGAAACAATAAACTATCAGACAATCAGATCAGTCACGGCTGGAATTTCCCTTTGAAGAGTCAGAGACAGTGTCATTGGGGACTCACTGTCCCATGATGATGATGTCATAAGAACAGACCTTTGCCATCTCTCTGAAACCGCTACAGCCTCAGGGAGGAACACAGGGGGTTGTGATTCATGTAACACACACCAATCCAACTGTGTGTGTGCGCATGTGTGTGCGTTGCCCTTGCTTTCGCTCCCATCATAGCAGGATTAACACACACTGGACAGATGGCCGTCCCATGCTCCTCCCTCCTAAACACTCACATGCTTTCACATACACACACACACAAAAACACCCTACAACTCAGCACAGTGCAGTGGCAACTTCAGTTCACGAGTTGTGTCATCATCACTGCACACTGCCTGAGGCTTAAACACACATAATCACACACACACGGGTTGAAGCCCGTGTCAGCAGATGATGACTCTGATGTCAGAAAAGCACTCTATTCTGTCTCCACTCAGCCTGTCTCTCACTCATGTGGTTATTTTGTCCTTGAATGGCTTCACTCTCTTCAGGCATCATAGAGCCACCAGGGTTGATATTTAGATTCTGTGTCTATCAATGCAGACAGATTTGTACAGTAATTTGCAGTAGATATTAGGGGTGACATAATTCCAGAATCAGTCGAAATGAGCTTTTAATTTCAATAATCAAATCAAAAAGGCAGAAACTGTGATTTTCACAGTATTAAACCACACTTAATACCATATAGGCCAGTGTTTCCAAACTTTGATTTGTGGGAACCCACTTTTTAAAAATGACAATCCATCACAACCCAGTTCACAACAGGCCTTATCAATAAATCTTGGGAAGAGTTCATTTGTGCATAAATGAACATTCCCGACCATTTTTACTGCCATTTCTGTCCCTATGTTACCTTGACACATTATTGAAAACATATACACTTGCTAAATAAATAAATACATTTAGTCTGAGTTAACAGGCCATGTCATTGCTTTTGTTTCCTCTCATCAGGTAAACAACTAATGACATTTTAGCCTACTTCATAAATGAGACAAAATAAGTGCATTTAGGCGAAGTTAGCAGGCTATCATTTTTTCCCTTTCATCAATAAAACAATATATACATTGTACTTGCATGATAAAAGGTGTTTGCTAATATAAATTTTGAATTTGCAGAATTTCTTCAATAGTCTTATATATTTCGTGACCCAAATAAAATCTCCTGTGACCCACCTGTGGGTCCCGACCTGACTACTGGAATGACTGACATAGACCGGTGATACTCAACTTGCTGGCCAAATCTGGCCCCGAATAGGGTGCCAGGTGGCACTCTGTCCATTTTCTAATTCACAATGAAAATATAACGAACCACATTGGTTTTCCCAGGAAAGAGGGACAAATATGTTTTGTATTATAAGTCCAATTGGGCGTTAGTAACAGAGAAGGCTGATCTCTGCGTCATGGCCTTTCAAGCCTGCGTAGACTGCAGTAGGATCACACGGTGAGCTGTGAAGGGGAAATTGTTTTTAAAGAAGTTCCACAGAAATAAGAATAATTCTGATCCTGTGCATGTGCATTTCATACTAAAAGGGCTTAAATATGCTATTTATTCTGTCCCTGGTAGGAGCAGTTTATGTTTGTGAATCATTCCATCATTTCAGCAACTACATGATGGAGGAGACTCCAGCTTTGTTTAATGTTGTATAAACTTGTTGTTACCAAAGCATTTACAACTAAAATGTAGTCACACTTATTAAATGCATTAAAATATCTTATTCATCAGTCAGTCTTTATCTTTGCATGTTAAGCTAATAAGTGACTTAATCTGAAAATGAAGAAATTTAAAAATAGATGAGTTATGTGCCTTTTAATAGTTTATTCTTTTTATTTGATCAATAATTAACTGGCCCCTGGCCTCCTGTCATTTTGCAAAAAAGTGTCCCCAGGCAAAGCAGTTTGAGTAGCCCTGATCTTTTAAAAGAAGAATTTGAAAATGTAAATGACAGTTGTCAGGGTATAAAACCAATGAAAAAATATAATGAATTGTGGATTTTGAGAGTTATGACACCCCTAGTAAATATAATGAGTGCTCTGAAATATATTCTTTTTTGAGAAGAAGATATCCTGTTAACTACAGTACCTACATAGGCATTTTATTTTTGGCGTCATTGGGCAAAAAAATTCATAATAACCTTTAAACAGAATGTATAACAAATATTCTGAGAGAAAACTAGACTTCTGCTCCTCCTCTTGGTTCTATTTTTAGGCCTTAAAATATCTGGGTTGCTGCAGAAGACTTCACAGGCCAACCACAGGTCAGCAAGATATTTGATTGTTGAGTCTCAACAGGTCATCAAATAAAGACATTTTGGGGTGGCAGCTCCCAAACCAAAGCACTGGAATTTGACTGCCTGGGAATAACTTAGAATCACTTGCTGCACCTTTAATATAAAAACAGAAAAATATAATTGATTATTCTGTAGCAAATGCATGATGGCATGTTGCACTAGTGTACATAAAAATAGTAGTTTTGATTTGTTTAACAGAAAATTGAGGTAAAATGTAGCTTCTTGGATTGAAATTCATACAAGATGATCAAAAGACTCAAAAGATTTCACTTGCATAAGGGTAACGTTTAGAAAGACGTGACCATTAAACGAAGACAAACAGCAAAAGTACAATATAAAAATTAGTGAAGGAATTCAACAAACAGAAGTGGACTCTAAGAACATCTGCCCAGAATATGCTATTTTAGCTTACAATCCCTGTGAGTTGTGTCCAAATTAGATGATTCTGCAGCTCGCAATTTTCAAAGCAGTGTCGAGGAGTGTTCCCAGGAGGAAAAGTAAGGGTATGGAGGTTGGAGAAGTGAAACACATTAGACTTTCATGTGGGAGACCAGAGTTCACTTCTCATGACAGACCAACAATTAACGTCTGCCTTTTTAACCCTAACCGTGGCCTCTCCCTAACCTTAACCATACTGCTGTTGCGATGGGCAGATACAGTAAAAATCTTAAAAACACCATCAGTATTTAGCAGAATGGTCTAATGTTTATTTCCCAGCATTGACCAGTATCAAGCTCCAGAAAAGCACTAATTTTATTACATAAGCTCCCCTGATCAGTACTGTACCATGACAGCAGCAGGTTGGTGCACAATTATGGTTATAGTTACATGGTTATAGTTAATATGATAGTGATGATTATTTTACTCAAACTGAGATAATGATAACGTGAAATGATTAATAATCCATGTTTTGCAACAGACATGTTCACTGCACTTGTACGATGTAGGTTTTATCTCTTTTCCACAATATATATCTTGATATATATCATATCACAATGTTGCGATGATCTTATTGAATATGATGCATTTCTGTAAACTACCCAACAGTATATAAGGATGGTAGATATGAACAAAAATATTAACACTAGAGTTGGGTGATATGTTAAAATGTTCCAAATGACCATTGTCAGGCCATCAATCAGCAATTGGCGATATCTTCATCCCCCCTCCCACCTCCTCCCGTCCTCTCCAGTTTCAGCTAGGAGATGTGCGCAAGCAGCGAATTCACTATGTTACGCACACTGCGTCCGTTCACTACATCCAATAGACAAAATAAACTTACAAAGCATCTAGAAATTACATGTTCTCACAGTTATTCTCCATTTTTAATGGAGAAATACAACCACACACCATCTGAATTCAAGTTTCTCTCTTTTACCAAACTAAGACAAGTTAAATTGGCTTGTTAACTCCTCAGAAAACACACTTAAATCAAACTCGACCAAAAAACATGTAAAACTCACCAAAACCGTCTTTGTTAGTCTGTCCACTCTTCCAAAAATCACCAACTCTGGTTTGGTCAAAATAAATTCCTTAATTCACTGCATGAAAAGAGTGTGAGGAGTCTGACTCTGCAGGCTGTATTTTCTCTCACTCGTCACCCAGCTCAAAAATCTCAACAAAAAAAACCTTGAAAATCTATTGCAGTGAATTGCCTTGAAATTTTAAGTGGTCTCAACTTTTTTTTTTTTTTAACAGTGTGACTGTATCACTCTTCTAAGCCCCTCCCATCAAACCCACAACTTTAAACGGCAGCAGGAGTCAGTTGCCCTGTGAAACCTCATTCCTCATAGAGTCCACACTCCACTTTGTGAGCCTCCCTCAAGACTGTTAAACTCTTACAAGTAAATTCAAATACATTTCAGAGAAGGAAATCCACTGTGTTCAGATTTTTTGATCAGATCCAATCCTGGATTGTGACTCAACAAATTCCTATCAAACCTTAGACCTGGTCAAGAATGAAGTTCTGAAGCATCACTCCAGTCCAATCTAAGCTTAACAGAAAGTTTGAATTCCAAAACCAACAGAGGAAAATGCCTCATGACATTCATAACATTGCCACATACAGAAGTCATGTGGGGAGATGAAGAGGAAGCGTAATGGGCTCCAACGTCATGTAATAGGATTTTGGTGCCACCGTAACATCTAAACTGCGCTGACAGTATTAGTAGACAGATTAAATCAGACATGTAGTGGAGGGGTTTAATCCAAAACTATAATCCCATTTTGGAAATAAATATAGTACTTTATGTATTTCTTTTTGGAGAATGAACAGGTAGGGTATTATTTTCATGCCAGTAATTCTTCTGAGTGACTTGAAGAGGTGGTAAATTTTTAAATCCCATCTTGCTAAGCATTGTCTGAACTGAGTCGCCTCAGTCCATTTATCAGGCTCCAGTGTGATAAATACAGCTTACTCGGCTCCAGTTGTCTGAGAGGCAAAACCTCCACCATGGCTTCTGCCCGCTGAGCAATAGCTTTACAACAGCACATCAGCAATGAGAGACACAAGATTTTTATTTCATTCTTTCTCTACTCTATCAATTAGCACCATCAACAGCCTTTTCCAGAACCCCCTGCTGCATTTCTGTTGGGAGATACTGGCTCAAAATGTTTGATCAGTGAGTTCACTTCACCGTAGCCTCGAGTGTTCCTGACTGCCTGCACTTAGCATGCATGAGACAAAGTGAGATTAATGCAGCGGTTTATACGAGCAAAACCTTAGGCAAATAGATTCACTTTGATGTGCTGCATTAGACAGTTTGATGTTAGAACTCCACCGTCACGTCGCTCTACGAGTGTTTCTCAGCCCCCTCTCCAATGTGAGGTTAATCGAGGATAAACAGGTAACCTATTTAGTCTGATGAAAAGCTTCCACCTGAAAGTATCGCTTCACTGCCTCACACGACAGCCCTGAACGGGTGAGTGTGCAGACTTTTATGATTTGTTCCTGCTGAGTCTGCCAGGCACCTGACTTAAAAAGACTCATGAATGTGTGTGAAGCCACAAAACATTCTCACCTGGAATTCCTGACTTAACATTTTACAAATGCGGAAATCATTTTCATATTGCTGAACATCAAGCCACAAAAAAGTTTTCAAAAGTTCTTACACAACTGCATAGTGGACTTGCTTTCAAATGCTTTAGCCCCTGCAGCTAACTCAGAGCTTCTCAACTCTACTTTAAAATAAAAACAACAATATTTGGTGGCCTTTCAAACTGTTTAAAATGCCAGATGTTTCCCGATGTTTTAGCCCATCCACACCAGAAAAACAGCAGTATGAGTTGTTTGTGCAAGCAGTTTATTTTGGCCCATTATTACGCAGTGACCTCTAGTGGCCATAGTAATTATGATGGGAGCAAAGGAAGAAATCAGACAACGTAGCTTAAACAGTGGCAGACTTTGACTCAGGAGACTGCTGTTCATGTCTCTTGTGAAACCAAAAATTTAACATTGAGTTATTTACCTTGTATAACATACTTAACTGGTGTCACATACATAATAGGGTTGTGCCGATTGGCAATCCGATCGTATATCGGTGATTGAAGGGACGAACAATGATCATTTTTTTCCCTTGGCGATATTACCAGAGGTTGTGGTGAACGCGCAGTTAAGAGAGAGAGGGAGAGACAGACAGGCAGAGACAGAGAGAGACAGACAGATAGGCAGAGAGACAGAGAGAGAGACAGAGGGAGAGAGAGTGTGTGTGTGTGTGTGTGTGTGTGTGTGTGTGTGTGTGTGTGTGTGCATATGACAGTGGATCTTTAATTCATTGATTAACAAGAACAAAGCACCATGAATTCAAACACTTCTGACCCTTAGTGCAGTTAGGAGAGTAACTTGTGGCTCTACCATCTAAGACACACAATATGATGTCTGCCACCAGTTAGTTTAAAATATTAAATGACGAGTATGCGAAGTGTGCGCTGCGCAAATCTTCAAGAACACCGAATCCATACTTTTCCAAATGACTTCTGGGTTAAATACTGTCAAGAGATGGCAGCATACCTCCAACAGCTGGCAGTAGTGAAATGCATCTGTCACAGAAGAAAGACGCTAAAATCTCCCCAAGAATCCAATCAGCAAATATAAGGTTGTTTTTTAAAAAATAAATATATAATTGTAACTTGTGATCACTGACTTTATTAAGCCGACTGTATCTAACACCACAACAGGCACCTTGTCAGCTTTATGCTGGAGACACAGCACCAGCATCTGACTGCAGACAAAATAAGTAATCCGTGTCAGCTTAATATCATGACTTTAAAAGCATTGAATTACTTGCCTTAATGAATTTCGTTAGAATAAAATAAGAAGAATTGTAAAATATCATTTCTATGAGGCTGTTCAGTCAGACAGCGACAGATCACAAGTAATTAACTTGTATCAATCATCCTGGCAGTCTAGCAAAGATCAAGCTACGTGCGGCTTGTTCAGTCAATATTGTGTTCATTATAATGTTGATAGTGCTGAAATTACATTTTCTGCCTAAATAATTAATACCTCGATAAAACACTACTCTGAGCCTTAAGGTGGAGCAGCCATTCAGTACATGATGTGTTGCGTGAAATGCACACACATAAATGTGGCTCCCACCCCCCCTGAGAGTTGAGCTGTTAGGGGACATTGAAAAGTTACAGAGAGGAGATCTGAAGGATTGGCTGTTTGGTCCAGAGCATGGTCCAGGGGAGGATTCACACTTGTTATTTTGGTTCTTATCAAACTGAAAAGTCTCAAAGTTTGGACCGAACAAGGTAGGTGTTACATGCCTGGTTCGCTCTAGTTGCTCTGATCAATCCCTGTAATTTGTCATTGTCAGCAAGCAAGCTCTGACAAATCCCCTGTACGCTATCTGCACAGTGCAGACAGACAAAGTTAGTGACTAGCTGGCGGAAGGTAGAAAGTCTGGCAACTGCGCCAGATTTTCCCCTTGAAAGTTGGAATCCAAAATCACAGCTAAAAGAAGAGTAGATAATGGACTTACATTGATCAGGTGGACACTAGGGTTGGGTAATGTCTTAAAATCACTTTTACCAAAATAAGATTAGCAGACTAGCTTAATTGCCTTGTGAACTCATCATGAAACACACTTCATTCAAACCTGACAGAATAACTAAATAAAGCTCACAAAAACCTTCTTCGTTAGTCTTTCCACTGTTCCCACAATTACCAACAACTGGTTTGGGTGAAAGAGACTAATAATTCACTGAGTTATGTGGGAAAATATTCTGACTCCCGTTCTTCAGCTCAGTGGGTGTATACTGTGCCAGTGAATGAAAGTCAGAGGCAGACTATTAAATTAGCAAAATTGTCCAAACAAAATACCACAAATGTACTCAGACAATTGCCAATAACCGATATATCCTAACCATAGCGTACGCAAACACCATTCCAAATGAATGCTGTGTCTGCTGAATGTGGAAATAGGCAGTTGTTAGCATTGTCAGGGCTATGGGTTTGTCATGTTGTCTTGGAGTTCCTATGCCCCCTAGTGGCCAAAAAATTATTAATGCAGCTTTGACATCCACATAGATTGTCATGATAAAGAGCCTATTCGGCCATTTAAGTATGAAGACTTGTTGGACTGTGAAAGACAACTCTCACATTAAAAGTGGACAGAGATTCAAAGGGTCCACATCGCAGGGAAATACTTTCATTTTAACAACACCGTCATGTTTAAAAATGCCTTAAGCATCACCAGTGCTTGGTCAGTTGCTGCCCAACAAACACAAGAAAGACAGTTTTGTAATTAACAAATACCATCTCAGCAAAGGTTGAGTCAGGAATGGTAATAAGGCAAAGAGAGAGAAAGGAAGGAAGAGAGAGTATAAGAGATAATTTTCTTAAATATAGATTGTGAAGTCCAGAGTGAGTCAACATTGTCACTTAATTCCCCATATCTGGTTCAGACTGAATTCTGTGTGTGTGCATTTTTGTGTGTTTTGTATGTGAGAACAAGCAAGACTTATCTTGTCTGAACAAAGAGGGCAAGAGTGGCAGTGAAAAAACAAAGAGAAAGAGGGACCGGCATCGGAAAACAAAGGGTGAGACTGCGGACCAATAAAACTACACAGAACACCCAATACCTTAAATCAATAGACAGAATCTACTCCCTATTTCTCCTTTATTGGATCTGTCTGTGTGGATATGAGACACAACAGTGCATGTGTGTGCGTATGTGTGTGTCTCCCAACTGCACTCCAGTGACCATTGAGGCTTTAGTATTGAGTATTTTCAGGGTGCAGCAGTGATATTGAAGCACAGGTCCTTTTCTCTGCTCCACTGCACTCCAGTCCTGTCCTGTCCTGTTCTCACTAATAGAAACAGCTGAGGTAGCCACAAGTGCTGTAAAGCCTTTAGATAACACAACTATTTGGACAGCAGTGTTTCTACAATATTTGTTGTTGATGGGGAGATTCATCTAGTTCACAATCCCAGGAACAGACTCCAGTAGATGGATTACCGCATGATTTATAATAAACTGGGCTTAATACGAAAGCATGTTTTCACTAAATAAACAGACTGGACAGAATACAACAGACTGAACTGGGCTAAATTTTTATACGTCAGCATACCATCCGTATCTGTACCGAGTCAGCCTTGCTGCCAACGTTTTAATTAACCGTGGTACTGCAACAAAAACTCTTATATATACACTTATATGTACACTCCACCATTATAAAAAAAAAACTATAGTGTTAAAGTGTGCACAGGACACCTTAAACTGCAAGCAGGGTCATTTACTTTTCTTTAAACCATAACTTGGTTTGAGAAGCTATTAGAGATGCACTGATTGCAATTTTCTTGGCCAATTCCAATTTTTTATGGGTCTGACCTGCTGATTCTGATTTTGGCCAATTCCAAATAAAAATAAATAAATAAATAAAATAATAAAAAACTTTTTTTGAATGTACTTATGGCCTTAATATTATGTACTAAAGGGGCGAACAATCTCAGGGTATCTTGTAGAAAATGTGACCTCATGGAAGCAGATGCAAACAAACTGGAGACTGACGAGCTGCAACAGTTTGATGTAGTAAAACTTTGCAGTGATAAAAAACAGAAGCAGAAGTTGAACCTGAATCTGGATGAGAAAATGTTTGAGGACATGCGTCAACACAGGTTGTTTATTCTTCAGCCAGAACTGGAGGTGAGATTTTAACTGTCAGTCTGTGAACAGTAGTCTGCTGCTGGCTTAGTTAGCTAGAAAGTTCACCATTATTCAGTGATACAATCAACTTCTCAGCTGCTCTGTCTCCTTGAACACTGTCTGTCTTCTCTTTATCCTAAGCATGAGTGTGTGGCTGTGACCAGTGATGTTGTGGCTGTGACTGTCTGTGTTGCTGCACGCATGACATAACCATCGTGCAGAGCATGTGCACGAATATGACTGTTACAGAATTGGCTATGTGACACTGACCAGCTGGTCACCGGTCAGGGAAGGTCAAGCTGAAAACTGGCCTGTTTCTGTCTCTGACTGATCTGTCAGTACATCCCTAGAAGCTATTTTTACATGCATGGCATCATCTTTACATAAATCCTATGAGAAAAAGACACTAACGTTCATTCATTCATGACAAATGGGATGGGTGGTAGAGAATGAGAAGATTCTCATGTTTACAACCTCAACCTCTAAGTTTTAATTTTGACACCAACTCAAGATGTATGATTTGCAACGCTGGACTTGTAAGAGTTAAAAATACTGTGTAGCTTCAGTAGCTAACAACTGGACCTTCTGCCTCTATCTGCTGCCTAGGCTTGGGTACCAAACTCAGTACTTTCAATGATGCAGACCGAATTACGCTGGTACTATTAAGTACCAGTTCACATTAATAGGGCCAGCAGCAGCTTGTTCGGTCACAGAGTGGAGTGAGGACAATAGCAAGCCAAAAGTGGTGGCAAGTGTGGTTAAACGTTTCAAAACTTGACACAGACAACACTTGCTCAAGTATATGTAATGTGAAATGTAAAGCTAGTGAGGACAAAACATCTAACCAAACATAAAATACAGTATAGGATCAAAATCAACCTCCGCACACTGGACTGAGTTGCTGTGATTTTATTAGGAGCGAACAACGCGTTTCGCCTGTAGCTTCCTCAGGTTCGCTCAGCAGAACTGAGCGAACTGAGCGAACTCAGTCCAGTGTGCGGAGGTTGATTTTGATCCTATTATTTGAGATGTTCCTGCGGCCGACCAGCACCTGAGTTTTGAGACTGGCTGTGCAGAGGGAGTCCTGTTTACTTATAAAATACAGTATATCTAAAAGATAAAGAGTGCCCTGCTTACATAGCCTGAAAGCTAAATCCTCTACTGCTGCTGCAACTAACTTCAACATCTTCAGGTGGTTAATGATCGGATAAATTGTTGCTGGAGATAAGTGGGCATATTTCACTGTCTTGGTTGGTTTGGCATTTTCACTAGCATTAGCCAATACTCAACCACTGGCTGCATCTGAAACTCATTACCAACATACTATTTAGTGCAGAGCTGCAACAATTAATCAATTATTAAATTAATCGCCAACTGTTTTGATAATCAATTAATTGTTTGAGTAATATTTTTAAGAAAAAAAATCCTAATTCTCTGATTCCAGCTTTTTAAATGCGGATATTTTCTGGTTTCTTTACTTCTCTATGACAGTAAACCCAATATCTTGGGTTGTGGGCAAAATGAGAGTTTTGAGATAAAGTTATTAAAAGGATACTCCACTTTACATAATAACCCACTCAGTATGTACTCACCACTATGCCGATGTGATGATAGGTGAAGGTCTTCAGTTCACAAAACAATCCTGGAGTTTCAGCAGAAAACAGGGTAGCAGCCTCATCCAGTACAATGGCAGTGAATGGTGACCACGGATAAAACGTTAAAAAAAGAACACAAAACAAACACAAAATGTCTCCATCCTGCTTGTGTGGTGTAATCCAAGTGTCCGCAAGCCGCGACATTAAAAATTAATTGCAAAAGACGCCATTTACGCCATGTTTTTAGGATGTAAACATGGCGTCGATCTCGCGAGACTTCGTATATATTTTAATGGCTGCACGTGCGGAAGTCTCACGAGATCAACGCCATGTTTACAGCTTACCGGCTACATGCTACAGCTGACATTTCGGCTAAAAACATGGCGTAAATGGCGTCTTTTGCAATTAATTTTTAATGTCGCGGCTTGCGGACACTTGGATTACACCACACAAGCAGGATGGAGACATTTTGTGTTTGTTTTGTGTTCTTTTTTTAACATTTTATCCGTGGTCACCATTCACTCCTATTGTACTGGATGAGGCTGCTACCCTGTTTTCTGCTGAAACTCCAGGATTGTTTTGTGAAATAAAGACCTTCACCTATCATCACATGCAAAGTGGCATAGTGGTGAGTACATACTGAGTGGGTTATTATGTAAAGTGGAGTATCACTTTAAGTTTAAATTATTTAAAGAGGACCTATTATACTCATTTTCGGGCCTTTGTATTGAGTCTTGGACTCCTATAGAGCAGGTACACACGATTACCCGCACACAAAGCTTTGTAGATCTTCAGGACGCTGTACCTCTCTCTGCATCTCCTCCTTGTATTTCGTGCATCCCGTGAAAACGGTCTGTGTAATTTTCTCCACCCCCCAGCCCTCCTCCATGTACGCCTCTCACCGAGCCCACTCTGTGATTGGTCACACTCCCGAGGACTTCCGAAGAGCTACCGAGCGATGCCGAGCAATGCCGAGCGCTACTGAGCGCTGCCGAGCCCCACCTCCTCATTTAGCCGGTGCAGGAGTAAACAGTGAACTTTACTAAGAATTTCTCTTTTGAAAATGACAAGTTTTGAAATACAGCCATATGTGTTTCGATCCGGAGAAACAGTGCACAGCGATACAACAGAGAGGGGGGAGAGGGCAGGCCTAGAGCATATGCCGGGGCATTCCCATATAAGTAAGTCTGGCACGCATTAACGTCAATGCGACCTCACTGTTTAAAAAAAGAGTGAAAAACACAGCGTGCAGAGCCATCCAAAGCAGCGTGCAGGACTCACTTCCAAATGCACGAACCTCATTATTCGACGCGTTGGCATCATTTAACACAAGTATCTAACATTGTAACAACATTTATAGGTCAGAAAAGAGGAAAAAGCATAATAGTTCCCCTTTAAGTTTTAAATTACCGAGAAATATTTGGCAACTTAGAACTAAGAAAACAAAATCATGGGGATTTAAGTTATGTGTTATTCTTCATTTATCTGACTTCTTTTAACAGGTGTTAAACCATATTTGGTGACCAGTCATATTAACACTGGAACGTACCTTATATCTCGTCACTGGTACGACTAGTCTCGTGTAATTAAAGGTTTTGGTGGGCTGCAGAAGATTTTCATCTGCCATGGCATTCTTATGTTTGAGAATGGCTTCTCTAAATAAATAAGAAGATATTCAAAATAAATAATAATGTTGAAATCGAGAAGTTTAGACTCATACCGATAAAAGGTACCGTTGGGGTAGCAGCACCAAATGCCACTTACCAGTATCGGTACTGTATCGGTTCAAATGTGAATGGTACCCAACTCCGCTACTGCCTGTATGACTCCACTAAGGCTATGTTCACACTGCAGTTACAAGTGACCTGAATCCGATTTTTTCACTCAAATGTGACCCATATCTGATTTGCTTTTGACAGTGTGAACAGCACAAGTCACATTGAATCTGACATTTTCGAATCAGATTCAGGCCACTTTCAAATGTGGTACTGAATCCGATACATATCGGATTTTTTTGAATGCGACCGCAGTCTGAACAGCCTGGTCGCATTGAATGTGACTTTGACGTCATTCTGACCCACACTGCCTGTTTTGTAAATAAAGTTGATTGAAAAAAAAGTGTCACAGG
>JAJHUR010113578.1:0-19052 GCA_027495735.1 Lutjanus campechanus | reverse complement strand
TATTAACAGTTCAGGCCTGGATTTGACTTGGTGCAGACAACACTATCCACACTTATCTCCAAGTTTAACCACACTTTCGTCTAATCTCGGCTCACTGTTGCTCTGACTCACTGTGAGTCTGTGAGAGGAGTCAGGCTCGCTCTCTCTCCTTCTCTCTGATGTTATACTCTACTCAGATGTGTTCTCGGGTCCTGAAATTTGGCAGAGATTTATTTAATGTGAATTGGTGCTCGTTAGCACTGATGCAATTCGGTCAGCACCCTTAAAAGGGCCGGGTCCTGTACCCTCATAATAAATCCTTGTGCAGATGCTGTGAGGCCATCTGCTCAGCTCGCTCGGTGTCACAATCAAACTGCTATTTATCTGATGTAACTGGGTCTCTTACAGACGAGAAGATCAGACTGAGACAATAACATCATTGCATCGCATATGACAGAGACAAGAGATCCTCCCTTGTCCTTGACAAAAGCAGAATGGACTCTCAGATGGTCAGAAGGCAGCCCTCCAAATGCTGACAGAGATGTTCCACCTGCCACACACACACACACACACACACACACACACACACACACACACACCAGTGACACACATGCAGCAACTTAGCGGCCAAATATCTTGCAGTGTGCAGTGATTCAATTAGACACTTTGGCTTGCTGCTTAAACACAAATCACACACACTCGCTGCCCTAAAAGACGCAATCTTTAGGGTCACAAATGATGCTACAGATGCTCTCCACTGGGGAACGTGTTGTTTTAATGCTGGTAATTGTTTGTTTAGATGCTCTTGCTTCATACTTGTCCTCCGCCTCTCTGACTTCCACCCACTCTCCGTTGCAGGGCGCTCACTTTGCACGGCGGAGAGGTCAGAGATAAGAAAGAGCGAGATAAACATGCAGAAATAGGCTGAATTTATTCATGCACGCCTAAAACTCCCCCACATACTGTACATATAATATACCTCATCAAAGGCTCAGAAATCAATAAAGTCAGCGCATGAGCCATAAACTTGCAAACAATCATGTACACTCAAGTTTATCTCACGGGCTGGAAAGCTCTCAAACAGATAGAGAGTAAATTGCATCCATATGGACAAACACAAAAGCAACATCTACAGGCTCAATTAAGCACATTACCAACTGCTCTTTTTAACACAATGTGTGTTTGCACACACTTTCAAAGACAGCCATCTGATTAAACAGCCTGTGCCGCCAGCTGCATCTCAAGAACATGCTCAGATGTTCTTAATTACATGTTTTACAAAGGAATACGACATTTTTTAATATTGCCACTTGAAAACAGTGACTCGTGAGCTGTTGACATGATAAGGCAACCAGAGCTTTAAATCCAATCTGTGCTGATTTGCATAACGCCTGAAGGCTTGATTCAAACAGCTTAAGTGGCTCCCATTTTCTTTGCTGCAAAAAAAAAATCTTTGATTGCTAGAACTAAAGTTTTTCCTTTGCAGTGTGTGTACAGGTGAAAGCAGAAAGAGTGAGGAAGGGGGATTAAAGACAGGTGATAATGAAGGGTGAGATAAAAGACTGAGGAAATAAGGGCTGAAAGCTGAGAGACGAGAACAGCAGAGTGAAATTATCTAACAGATTTTGGCTGAGATAGCGCAGAGAGGGAAGTGAATGACAAAAAGAAACAGGCTGGGGAGGTGCAGGGAGTCAGGTCGGTGTTCCAATAACAGCAGCACCTCCTGGTTTGGCGCTCAGTGTTTTCTCCTTCTCACTCTCCTGGCTCACGCCTGCTGTTTTTCAAAGGAAGCTGGCTCAGGCTGCGGGAGCTAACTGGTTCCTGCTAGCACAGACGGCCTATTCAGACCTGTGCAGCTCCTCCTAACCACTGCATGGGCGGTGGCCGGGGTGGAGACTGAGGTACGAGGGGGTACAAATCCTGTGGTGAAGTCCAGGGGGGTTATAAAGGGAGTGTTGGGATGCAGAGGTGAGGTGGGGACCCAGATGGTTTGGAGTCAGTACGCTTGAGGCTGGCAGGGAGAGATGAAGGCATGGAGGAGGGTAGAGCCTGACCGATACATTGGCCAACCAATATCATCGGCCCAATATTGGCCTATCACAGCTGTAGCAATCTTAGAGCTCCAACGGTTAGCTGTTTAAATGACTGGTCAATCGAAGTGCTAGTATTAGTTGCTATTTTGTCAAGTTTCAGTCATTTTTCAAGTAAAAATGTCAAACATTTGCTCCCTCCAGCTTCTTAAATATAAGAATTTGCTGCTTTTATTTGTCATTTATGACAATAAATGAAGAGTCTTGCAGTAAAAATTAAATATAATAGTGATATATCAGCCAATATTCTTTATGCAGAATATAGGAGAGCTGCAAGGAGCAATCAATTATGACTCGACTATTAAATTAATGGCCAACTATTTCAATAATTAATCGGTTTGAGTGATTATTTTAAGGAAGAAGTCAGAATTCTATGATTTCAGCTTCTTGAATGTGAATATTTTGTCAGTGTTAGTAATGCTACTCAAAAAGTTTTCTTACAGGTGCGTTAATAGACAACATACATGTCGATGCCGATGACATAGTTGTGATTGACCAATATCAGGCCAATAATACTCGTTGACTGATGTATCGGTTGGGGTCTAGTTCCAGCGTCCAAAAAATGTGATAAAAGTTAAAATATTCTATTCCTCCTCTCACTCAATGGCCCCTGAAAACCCTTTTGACTTATGTTGTCAATTGTTTGTACTCCCTTATACCAGCATCGGTCCCAGCATCGGTCCCAGCCCAGTATCGGTCGGGCTCTAGAGGACAGTTAGGAGCAAGATGTGTGGTTCCAAGAAGGAGAGGAGGACCTGGTAGGAAGTGATGGGTGTGTGTGATGTGATACAAAGCCCCCTTTCTCCTCACACACACCGTTCCTGCTTTTGGCTTCGAGCACTGGAAGAACTGGAACCCACTGTAGCTATCCGTGGTGCAGATGCCAAAGACACACACACACAGATACACAACGCACACACACACACACACAGCAAACACACTAAAACCCATGTACATAACACTTACAAGTGAATAAACCTGTCTGTTTCCAGTCATTTTAGGCTGCAGGAAAATCTTCATCTAATTCAAAACAAATGCAAAAAGCCAATAAAAGAAACCTCACATTCACAGAGAAATCCAGGGTGAAAAACTTAATGTCTCTAATTAAATCAAAGCTCTTCCCTTGATTATATAGCTTACAGTATTAGCTTATTACTCTTTGCAAATATTTACTCACACTCAGAAGCACACAGACACACACAGAGACGAGCTCAGCGGGGAGTTGTGTACGATGAAGTGGTTCGTTGTGCAGGAATGTGTTTTGGCACAGATACGAGTGTGTATCCTGTATCACACCGGAGTGAGCGCTGTTAGCTTTAGCACACCTTCCACTGAAGCGAGCAGGTCTGGTGTAACTTAGGCTACCTAAACAACCTCACAGCTGAACTAACACACACACACAGTCACCTACAGGAAGAGACACACACACACACACACACACACACACACACACACACACACACACACACACACACACACACACACTAGCCACCTAGATGGGCACACACACAGATTTTAACTGCTGACTCCCTGTGCATCGAAGGATATGTTGATACTGAAGACAATGCTGACAAGATTAATTTATCACAAGGACAGAAACAGTTGTGATAAAAGGAGATCATTGAGAAAGACAAGAATAGAAAAAATAGGATACAAACATTACAAATGAAATTAAAAACAACTATGAATCTGGATCCAGGTTAGGGATGTCCTGAGAACTGTTACTTCAGTACTGAGTTGATGCCAAAATTCTGAAAAAGTGATGGTATTCAGTAGTTAATCCCATAGACTGGGTTGTGAGTTGCTGTAGCACACCTTCTAACCTTCTATAAAGCATTTGAAATGTTTAACTGACAGGAAAAATGAGAGCCTGTTAATTCTGCCTAAATGAACTTATTTTGTCACATTTATGAATTTGGCTAAAATATTGTTCTTACTGAGAGGCAATAAAAACAACAAGATGGCCTGTTAACTCAGCCTAAATCCATTTATTTCACATTTATAAAGTACTTAAGTATATATTTTCAATAACATGTTAAGATAATATAAGGGTTGTATATAAGGTGGATCCCCAGAAAAAAGTTTGGGAAATGCTGCTCTGCAGTACCGTAGGTATCAGGGATGAAATTCTCCCAGATCTACCTACAAGTATTCTGGTCTGCCGTTAAATGCCAAAGGAAGTAGAAGAATGTCGACCAGGGACAGCTCTGCCTCCACTCGTCGAAAACAGAAACAGCAAGAGTCATTTATGAAAGTACTTTGTGTTTGTGGTGGATCATCAGGGATTAATAACAAAAAATTATGCAAACGGTGCCATTAAACTTTTCAGACGAAAGGAGAAAACACTTCCAGCTTCCTCCTGACATCCTGAAATATACATTACCATTGTGTTCTTGTTTGAGACAGCTGGTATTGCTGGGTAGCCAACTACGCTCCACAATGTTTCCAATGGCTAAATGCTAAAGGCTACCAAGTTTAGGCTAACAGAGTAGCTTATAGTAACAGGATACCCTCCTTCAGTAGATATGTTTGTTTCAAACATTGTAACCATTGCAGCATGCATACTTTATGTGGGCATGGATGTTAGGCAAAACATCCACTACAAGGCGCTGCTCAGACTCAAAAGTTACACCAAAGAGGAAGAGGAGTCAAAAGTTTCTGGCAACAACAAATATGGCGACCCTGTAAGAGGTTGTAATAATGTACCTATTGAGAATCTGGAGCCAGCGTTGTAGACGTCTTGTCCTGTGGTTATTTCTCACTTGAACTGTTGGCTACACTGCTTCCCACAACTACAGCAGGCGTCATCAAAATATGCACGTGAGATTTATTGTTTTGTTTTTTAATCATGGTATCGAAAATTGTGGAAATTCACTGGTATGAGCGACTAAGTTTCTGGTATTGTGACATCCCTACTGATGGCTGTGTTAAAAGGATGGATTTATCACATGGAAAGAAAGGAGAAAAGACAAAGAAGATAACTGAAGAGGACAAGAATAGAAAATGTGGGATTAAAAAATGCAACTACGAGTCTAGATCCAGGTAAGCCAGAGGATTGCAGCTAAACCCCACATTGCACTGTTTTGCTGTCCCAGTATAAATGAGATTAACCTTTGCCTTCACTACAAATTCATCATGAGGGTTGAGATTCATCAGTCTAGCCAGAGTGCACAAGAAGATACTGCTCCACTGTCCCAGAGGCAGACAAGCAGGCAAGGATTAACTACTGTCAATTTGGCCTTTGCCCTCTTGGACCTCCTACATTTGGAAGGCAGGAGGTTTGTCGGGTCTGAATATCTGTTACCATGGATGATCTTTAGAAAGCTTTAAAGGGAAATGGCGAAATAACCACAGTGGAACAAATAGAATCACAGTAAAAAAGCTTTTTCTGTGCAAGCGTGCAAGTAGAGCATCTCGGCTTCAAATACAAACAGAGGTTACACTGATCTAAGCAAACAGACTCCTGATAAGTCACACTCAATCAATCGGTCGAGGCAGCTTGACCACAGATCTGAGTTCAAATGAAGGGAAGCTCCATGAATGCCGGCCAGTGGACATTTGAGGCCGCCTGTGGTGTCTAGAATCTGCAGAACTATCTGAGGCACGGCCGCAGCTAAGTTTAGGGTTTGGGAGCGTGTGAGAGGTCAAACACGAGTCCCGGGTGAGGCAGCAAAAAACTCCCACCTGACCCCCACGCGAGCTCGCCCTCGCCAACACGGGTCAGAGGTTGAGCTTCCATGACTGCAACATTTTAGGATCAATGTGGGTCTTTCTTTTTTTGCTTGAGGACTTTTATAGATGAATATTAAAATGAAAGTTGTCCGATTTCTCACAAAATTTCCTGAGGAATTTAAAAGCATTACAGGAAATGCTGTTTGATGATTAAACTAAAATCTAAAAGGGTCTTAAAACTTGTGAATGCTTTGAATTGTCAGAACTCATGTTGTTTGGAAATTGTAAAATAAATACATATGTACCAAGTATGCTAGAAACCTTCTGTAACACATGCATGTATGAGCCAAATTGGCATCAAGGGTGGCAGTATTGGGAAAACCTTAACACATCCTGGATCACAAAGCACTGCACGCTCTGTATTGTTCAGCTGTATCACCGTATCAGAATTATTGTGCAGAAATACTGGGCAACACCTACAAAAGCCCCCCTAGAACCATTATGCATTCTGCAAAACGGAGCCATAAGGATAGTAAACAATGTTGGACATCGAGAACACACCAGCTTTCTAAGGTCAAATGCTTTGAAATTCAGGGATTTTGTGGAATTTATGACTGCACAAACAATGTACAAAGCAAGAAATAACCAACTTCCTGGAAATGTTTATGGACGGAGAAAGGAGGCTATAATCCTCGATCTTAAGAGCATGTATGAATCAATTTGTGGGGTGACTTTGTGTCAACTCACTGGGGAAAGAAGGAAAACAATGTAAAAATTCCAGACAGTTTAAAAAGATGTTCAAATAAATTATTTTTGAGAGGTACAGAAATGAGGAAGGGGAAACGCAAATTGTGGAGACGGAGGCTGGGGAAGAGAGTGGGATTATGTGATCGATTGTTTATTGACGGATTAGTATAATGGGGGTGGTACTTGACACACATGACAAGCATTTTATTATTGTTGTTTTATTTAATGTTCTTGAAGTCATGAGTCATTGGTGTTTAAGTCCAAGTCCAGTTGCGAGTCTTTGTTGATTTTGTCAAGTCGAGTCTAAAGTCATCAAATTTTTTAAATGAGTCCACTTTTTGTTTAATCATATCCAAAGTGTAAAAGGAATTTTGCCCACAGAATACAGGATTGCCCTCAGAAAAGAGGTGGCCAATGGGAAACAGGAAATGGTCTTGTGTAATTACTGTTTCCCATCGGGAGCGACAACATGATGTCATTCAACTCACTACCATTCATAAACACACACACACACCATTTCCTGTCACCACAGATCCGGATACACAGATTTTTTTTCTTTATTTGCTTCGCTTCTAATGTCCCCCTGTCCTGGTTTGCCACCTTCTTCGCCGTCTCAGGGTCTGTCCAGCCTGTCCCGTCCCTCTGTCCTGTCCACAGCCAGCGGGCCGTAGATGGACTCTTTCTCCTTGGTCTAATTTTAGCCTGCAGACTGGCCGTGAATCCATGGATCGTGGCTTTGCCAGAGTTAAATGTGGACATTTGATAGAAGGGTTTCTGAGGTCACTCCGTTTTGCCTGAGTTATAAAAGCAGGATTTGTCCGAGCGTTTCGTTCTGTAACTCAGTCATTGTTTGTCAAAGTACAATACTTTCTCTATGTGCGAGTGTGTATGTGTGTTGACCTCACTTCAGAAGGGGTGCAGTCTGGGGCGTTTAGCGTCTGCAGCCCTGGCTGCTGCTGATCATACCAGTGATGTCATCTGATGAAAGATTAAAGAGAGACTCCCTTTTTAGGTTCTGCTGCAGTTGTTGATCTATTACGAGTCAGAACTGACCATCGCTATTAGCTGAACCTGTAGAGAACACGAGCAGGGAGGTGCAGCTACATGGAAGCAAGTTATAGAGGAACTACCTTCAGAAACTTGTGTTTAGAAACTCCAGTTGGAATAAGTCAAGGCTGCAAGATACTCAAAGTTTAAGACTTGACATTTAACCTGGGACTTGGGTGCATGTTGCCAGATGGAAAACAGCAATATTGTGCTGCAATTTTAAAAAGATTTATCAAAAACTATTGTATATAGGCCCACTGAAACAACCTGAGAAGGAGCCAGGATGCCACATTGAATTGCAAAATTAAACCATGTGCACCATATTACAAGGAGGCTCCATCATTTGAACAAGACAACAACTGTGTATTGCTTCACACAGAGTCACACCCATTATACAATCACTCCTCCTGTTTTTATCTGTCAAAACAAAAGCCCCAGATCTACAAACTGCTTTACCAGCTGCTTAATCAGTGTGGTGCTGATATGATGATGTGATCAGTGGTGCTCATGTGATCAGTTGCTCTCAAATCGCAAAAAAAAAAAAGTTTTATTGTGGATTAACTGAAATGGTAAAATTACCATACAGTCTGCCTTGTCTGGAATTATTGATCATATATTGCACAACTGTTAAAATTATAGTACAAATACAATAATTCGACATCTGGCTGCACTGGTGCAAAGACTTGGCCCCACCTCTGCTTAGGGCCTCAAACGAGAGGAGGGAGAGACGAAAGAAAACAGTACATTGGAGCCAAGAATGCTCCATTCCTATTATAACAGACTTGTTAAAACCTGAAGAGCAGAAATGTTACTTCCAACAGAGCCTGAAAATAACACAATGGCTGCTCTCTCTGCCCTCCTGACACAGCAATTATACATGCCTGAGGAATGCTGGGACCTCAGGACGTGCATGATCTTCTCACTTTTTACTTTCACTTTTACACTATTTATTTTCTTTAAAAACAGACTGATTAGCTGCTCTTGTAGGATGATTAGTAAAGGAAAACAGTAACAACCAACGTGTATTACTGTATATGTTGTAAAAGTATGCATGTGCATGGGTTGGGAGTGGCTTTCAATGGCTTTTCGTGTTGCTGCAGGGAAAACAAAAGCAGGGGAAAGGGGTTTGCAGTGATATAACTGCAACTCATGATCACCTAAATCAGGACGTGTATGAAAGACTCCAGAGCAAAAAACAGCATCCATAGCTCGCTGAAATTACAGTTGGACTGTGGGCCTTGCAGCTCGGCAACATACAAAGAATCCCTGTCTCATAAACCCACCCAGGCAGAGGAGACACGGGGGGAGGGAGGGGAGGCTAAGGTGACTGAGGGGAGTGAGAGAGCATGTGAACAAACAAGTGAGTGTTACCCAACAAAAATACTCATACGAACTGAGGATGAGCACGACGAACCCAGATTCTCACCAGGTTACTGCAGAGTAATGCCTCTCTGCAGCCGACCCTGACCTCTGAACTCCCTCTGAAGGAGGAGAAGCGACCAGAAGAGTTTTCCCACAGGGCTAAATAAGAGCTCGTCATCCTGTTATTATACATCCCTACCCTGGTAACTGCATTTACAAGAATACAACTGGAACTGAGACAATGAAATGCTTAAATGCACAAAGATCCTCAGACAGAGACGCCTAGCTACATTCCACCATAATGCCCTAGATTCAATATTCAGACAAAGTCCCACTTTGCAGACTGTGTCCAAGATGTAAACAAGATTCTGCTTCAAAGGAGGCTCTGTGACAGGAACTAATAAGCAGATTAGGACCTGATATACTTGTCGGTAAAAAAGACCTCGTGATAGCTGGTTTTCAGGCTACAGGCGAGGGAGATCCCTTTTACTCTGTACTCTTGAGCTCGAGTGTCTCTAAAGTTTGATGAGACTTTCAAAGACAGACCAACATTTAGGGAACCTTGACATCCCAGAGAGAGAATAGACTCAGCTTCGCGCAAAGTTGGCAGGAGTGTGTGCTATTTCATAGTCGCATATCTCCTCTTGTGTGGTAAAAAGCCAGACACCTGGCACGCTCTGTGGCACTTGGCACAGGTAGATAAACAAAGAAAACACCTCACACATGAGAACGATGCCAGACTGCTAGCAGGTACAACACACCAGTGAGTGATATCAACGCTCTTCCAGCCCCTGTGTCACACAGCTGAAGGCTTTTTGGACTGGATTTCAGTTAGAACCGGTCTGCTCGTACACCTCCAAACAGCTGCAGCGCAGACAGCACCATATCTTCTTCGATTATGGGGCCAGAAAATAAAGTCTATTAGATTTTCCCTTTGAAATTCTTGTAACATTTCCAATGGCCATGTGTCTGCTGTTCCTTCCAACTCTGTTAAGAGTCAAACAGACGCACTCTTCAGCTATTTCCTCTATAACTGTTAAAGTTGGGGTAGACAGTTTATTTTTGGTATCATCAGACAAAAATTCCATAATAACCTTTCAGCATATTATAATTCAAGCGGTCTGAGAGAAAACTAGACATCTGCATCTCTCGGTTCTCTATTCAGGCTTTAGAAAATTGGGCAACTTTGGCCAATCACAGTTCAGTAAGATAGTTGATAACCGAGTTTAATTCACAGGTTGTCAAGAGCAGGTGCTTTGAAATTATCGATACATTGTCATATTATGTTTTGTGACACTGTATTGTGATGTAGTGATACCATCTGTTGCAGGGGTTCAGTTTGTGTTGTGTTTAAACATCCAACTACTAGATAGCAGAGTTATCTAGTCTCATTGTTCAGTTTGCACAAAAAGTTAACTTTTTGTAACTCGGATGTTATGCATGGTGATCTGTTCTTAGACTATGACAGTTTTCCTAAAATTAGATTTAAAAAACAGCAATATATCAACTTACAGTATCATAATATCTTGCAATGCATTGACTTGCAATCCTTGTATCATGATTAGGGCTGTGATGATCACCGCATTAACGCAGTAGGCTCATTACCGTCATCATTGCAAATTTTATTTTGAAGGGTCAATTTCCTGTTATTCCATTGTGCAATGCGTTTAAGATCAGAGTGACTCACACAACAGGTGAGCCTCTGATTGGTCGACACTTAATCCAAGGCATCATGGGATTGCCACTGGATGAGAAGGTGCAGTGTTTATTAACTGGAACCTGTACTGTACATTTACTGCCTGACTGACAACTTACTGCTAAGTTTCTGCTCCACTAGCTGCACGCACATTACACACTGCCCTATTCTTCAAAGAAGCCACACAAAGCTTACAAAAGTATCCTTCAATGAAGTCCAGTAAAGCGTAATTATTTGGGAAGTCGCAGTTAACAGCCATCCCACAAGAATACATTACTTTTTCACTGTGGTCAGAAAAAATCCATACCTACACAGGCCTAATTGTGATAGGAGATTTGCAAAAAAAAAAGATGGTTAGATGATGATTGTATGTCATGTTCTATGGAACGACTCCTTTCTCAAAACACAATATAAGTCGCTCACAAACACATGCACACAGACTCCCATAGGGACTCATGAGGCCCATATGTGCAGCTGTGGACTGTGTATGAACCCCAGTTTGGAAGGGGAGACACAGAGATGGATGGCATGCAGTGTTGTTTTCTGTTTGCTGTCAGTGAGAGCTTTGCCATCTGTAAAGAGGGGGAGACCACACCAGTGTCAGCTCGACTTGTTTGTCAGATTGAAAGATTCTTCAAGCAACCCCTCTGTAAACTTTACAACACCCCGGGCCGCAGCTGCAGACCCGGTCTGCCAACACAGAGATGCACTATTCAAACATGTCTGAAAAAAGATCAGAGGTCTTACCAGGCTTGGAGAGTAACGGATTACATGTAACGGGATTATGTAGGATACAAAAACGTTAGCTACACAGACTAAACGCTACCATTATCCCTAGAGACTAACCACTAAGATGAGAGGTAAACCAAAAGTAACGTAATCAAGTTACACTACTTTAGTATTGTGATACTTGGATTAGGTTACCGACATTTTAAACAGGCAATTAGTTACATTTTTAAAGTAACCCTCCCAAAGACTGATTCTAATTTAACCTGCTTGTATTCAGGATGGATGACAGCCAATCAATCAAGAAAAAGAAAGTAAAACTGTCTGAGACATGATCACACACGCTCCTCACCTCACACTGTCACACCCCACAAAATAAATTGCTGACAAACAAGAGCAACAAAAACGCAAGAAACAAGTGATATCAAACTTTTACCTGTAAACTGAGCGCAATCTGACGGATGTACATCATATTGAGGTCCTCCAATATCCATAGTTTTTCCTCCATGTTTGCGAATTTATCAACTGGCATCCTTTACAAACAGTAGATATCCACAAAATTACTTCTTCCTGGAGTTAAAAATCTGTCTC
The DNA here is from genome assembly GCA_027495735.1 of Lutjanus campechanus. Classification (NCBI taxonomy): domain Eukaryota; kingdom Metazoa; phylum Chordata; class Actinopteri; order Lutjaniformes; family Lutjanidae; genus Lutjanus; species Lutjanus campechanus. The sequence goes on along the minus strand of JAJHUR010113578.1, from coordinate 7,142 downwards.
AAACCGCTACCCCGCAGGTACCGGGGACAGAGAGTTCATTCTGACAGCGTCCTCGTACAAATCAGTGCGTAAAACAATGCGTAAAAAGTTCCGCTCCTCATCCACAACAAGACTCCGGGAGAACAGGCAGAGGTGGAGTGTTTGACAGCATCGGCTGCACTGTAGTAACCCTGTCCATAAAAATTCCCCCAACCCGTTCACGGCGCGTATTCTTCTTCTTCTTCTGTACTTTTTCTCCGGGCAACAAAGATCCTCTCAAACACCCACAGTCAACACCCAGCGGCCGCGGGGGAAGAATGGAGCCTTTTAAAATGCAGTTCTCCTCTTTGTGTCCCTGTGTCCCGATTGTGAATGCCGTCTGTCCTCTGTGTGTGACAAGAGACCTCTCCACAAAAGGGCATCGCCTCTGCGGGAGTGATCGACACAAGCGGTCCACTGTGTGCGCCCTGACGCTCCCCAACCCGGCGCTAAATTAACCCCTGCTACGACGCGCCTCTGGTGATGGTAATGAACTTTTTTTTTTTTTAAATAAAAAGAAGAAACAGAAGGAGAAAAAAGAGGGAGAGATTACTGTAGCAGACCCCACGCCCTTTTTAAACAAACAAATAGCAAATACCACAGCAGCACACAAGCATGGCGGGGAGGAGAGCTTTGTTCTTTTCTTTTTACTGGCGTGATAATAAATGGAGAAATTATAACCGTGTCAGCTGGCACTCGTCATTAAAGGGGAAGCAAGAGTGAAAATGAACACCAAGAGATGTTATCTTCAAGTCTCGATGTGATATATTACTGAAATTCTATCATTCCACAGTCCAGATGCAACTTTGTTCTTTTGTTGAGCTGCGACGATTAATCCATTATTAATTATTAACTATTTTGCTGATCCATTAATCGGTTTGCATCATTATTTAAGAAAAAAAAAAGCCAAAATTCTATGATTTCAGCTTCTTAAATGTGAATATTCCTTTTGTTTCTTTACTCATTTATGACAGTAAACTGCATATATTTGGGTTGTGTGCAAAACAGGGACGTCATTTTCCTACATTTTATGAACCAAACAACTCATCGATTAATCGAGAAAATAATCAACATCTTCTTATATTCGACAATGTGAAGTTGCAGCGTTACTTGCGGCCCTATTCTGTTTAAAAATTCAGATATTTAAGAAGGAATTCTGTGTAGTTTAGTAGGTCACAGGGTCACAAACATTTGGCGAAGTCAAATACATATTTCATAGCTCAGATCCCCAGTGCCAAAGATCTCTTTAATCTTTTATTGCTCAAACCTTTAAATATTAATTTAAGTCTCTCCTGGCAGTGTTTTTTTTTATTTTTTCACCAAATCAAACACAAATATCAGCTCCCAAAACACGAGGCAACTTCACCTTCAGGGTTAGGTACAGCTAGATTTTGCAAGAAGTGTTTTTAAAGGAAGAATTTGTCCGTACTTTGGAGTAGAAAAGCATTTAAAGTCGAGTCTCCTTCCCCATCAGTCCAGCTGTTTGGTGGCCAGTTTCCTCTGTTCCTCGCAAGAGATTCCCAAAGTTTACTCCATGAGACTTTCACCCATAAACTGTCCTGATGGTTCCGCTTCTGCCCTCTGGGAAAACTGCTTTACAGCCATTACATCTGCCTTTTCTCACCAGAACATACATGACAAGTCAGAGCAGAGTCATCCTGTTCTCTCCTCTGTACTCTCCGGCGCGTTAATCCTGATACAGCTGTGACTGTCTGTGTGTGTGTGTATTTGAGAGAAGGGAGGGAGAGCACGTGTGTGTGCGTTGTGTGTTGTGTGTAATGTGTGTATCCTTCCTTGTGGCGTGGGTGAGATCAAACCAAACTGACCTCTCTACAGGAAACCAGCGTCACATTGCGCGCTGCTCACTGAAGCACATTAATTAAAACACACAGATTCTTCTGCTGTTCTTCACCAACATCAACAACAGAGGGAGGGACGAGGGGGTTTCAGAGGGTCACTGACTAATTTAAAGAGCTTAGAGAGAAGAAGAACACTCTTTACGGGAAAGTTTTAGAAAACAAAGTATTAGTCAGTGGTGGAAAGTAACTAAGTAGGGGAGACTGGGGGCTATTGTAACATTTTTTACATTTTCCTTCATAACTCTCTAACTATTTGAAATACACTAGGTATATTTTGATTTAAAAAATATGTGCACTAATTAATAATACAATTGATATATTTACACTGATCAAAACAAGACTGTAATGTTACATTTAATGCAAGAAAAGGGCTTTTTTGGTAAGTGGTTTAAATTTTTTCAGATGTCAGGCATCATCGCCTAAATTATTTTTTTAACTGTAAGTTTATATTCACAGGTGTCAAAAGTGATAGAGAACAGAAGAAAAATGCGTTACATACTAAATTTTCATACGTCAAAAGCTTTTTTTGTTGAAAATTTCTGCTGAGGTTAAATAATGCGTCAGTGTCATCACTCTAGCATGTTTCTTGTTGGAGGAATTGTGTGTTACAATTGCCCCTGGTCTCCCCTACATTTACTGAAGTTCTGTACTTAAGTACAGTTTTGACTTTACTTTAATATTTCCATTTCATCTCAGAGGTTTTACCACTGCATTTATTTGGCAGCGGGAGTTATTCAGTATAACTGCAATGATTATTTGATAAATTTTTTGATTAAGTTAAGCTAAGTATTTTCTATCATTGTATATTTCTATTATTAATGTCTTTGTTCTGTTATTTTGTAATGGAGCATCCCAGCCAAAGTTTTTCACATGACTGTGCTTGATGTATTGCTACTTTTACCGAAGCCAAGGATCTGACTACTTCTTCCACCACTGTTTTTAGGATGACTGTTTTGATATATGTGACTTTGACATGACTTTTGGGACCACCCCTCTCCACACACTTGCCCATATGGCTCTCCATCACTCTGAAAACATGTCCTCTCCAAACTCTTTCACACAGGCAAACAGTGAAAACAAAGGAGCTGTAAAAGCCCTTTCACCTCAGAGGAGAGGAGGAGAGATCAGCCGGTGGTGCAAGCAGCAGCAAGCCGGGTCATTTCCCCAAGAAAAGCCTCCACCCTCGAGAGTTTAAATCACCCGGCTAATCTGTCGCAGACACCAACACACACACGGTAAGAGAAGAGATTTATTGTTCTGAGGTGGAAAGAGAAATAGTTGAGGTGAATGCACACAGGGAGGCTTATGGGTGCTCACAAAACACTGTGTGTGTGTGCATGCACTCGATTCATATCCAGTTAGTCCCCTCTGAAAGTGGATCTTGGCGTGCAGCTGGACTGGAAAAATATTCACTTAACATGAATTTAAACACTACTGAATTCTGTTAAAACAGGCGTAACTGCTTTAATGAAGCGATGCCATTTTTCTCACAGCTGTTCTCACTTTTTCATCGACAGATGTGGATGTTTTTTTAAGTTGTCATAAAATGGAAATCAGAGTGTTTGTTTGTTTCCACATGTTGATGTGTTTCCTATAAAAACAGGCAGTAAGGGAGGGACTTGTTGCAGTAGCCAATAGTGCTGCATGAGCATTAAAGCAATACCCCACCCAGCGATACAGCTACATGATAACAGTCCATTAACCTGCCTGACTCGGAGCGCTCAGTGAATAAGGCGAGACCTCAAAGACCATCAGAGCATCGACGACAGGTAAGACAGCACAACGTTGTCTTCCTCACTGTCCTTAGCTCCTTAGTCAGCAAACTTAGCATTAGGTGTGTTGCTAACCAAACTAACAACAGCGAGCGGTTAGCTATTTTACCAACAAGTAAAGCTGTAATGCTGTGATTGGTTACAACTACTGTGATCTGATTGGCTGTGAGCACGAGTGTAGGCTGACAGTTGGGAGAAGTTTAACAAGGAGGTTGTGGTTGTGGTGTGGATGAATGAATTAAACACAGGACTTTCACCTGTGGACTTTGTGTCCCGTGTGAAGCTAAATGTCACTGTTAATGTTCTTTAAAAGACATAGTTGATTTATTATTTTCAGTTTTTAATTTGCAGCTTGGTTAGGTTTAGGCAAGAAAACTACTTGGGTTAACGAAGGAACAAAAACTACTCTGGTTGGTTTATGAAAAGATAGTGATTTATGGTTAAAATGGCCCCTTTCACAACACTAGAAAGGCTCTCAGGCAATCACTTGGACACGTCGTTTAGGCAGCAAGAGCCAGCCAATCACAGCACAGCATATATTCTCTTCCTGTTCAGATAATAAATGGCAGCATTAAAAGATCAACCAGGTTCCTCATCATTATTCACACAACACAGCGTCGAGGGGCTGTTTACCAGCCGGTTACAGCGAGGTATAGCAGATGCCACAATATTATTGGTTGAAAGTGGTTGGCTCCAGCTTACTTAAGCGGGACCAACCACTACCACAACAGGACAACATTTTTTTCTTTCAGTGACACTTAATCCATTTAGTCTTTCTTTAGTCCCCCGATTACACCGGCGGCAGCTCCTTCAAGCAGAACACGCTGCAGGTAAATCTCCCTGCAGTAAAACACAAAGACTGACACCTTATGACAAAAGCCCAGAGGCTGAACAAAAACAGACAGAAAACAGCTATTATCTCAATGACAGGGCACACTGGCAGGCAGGCAGGCGGGCAACTCGCTCAAACACAGAGCAACGCTGCTTCTTGGCCGGGAGCCACGGAGGACGAGGCAGAATCAGGTATTCAGAGACAGTAGATTAGTGGTTGGTGCAGAGGCCTGACAGCTTTGGGCCTGACCGGGATTTTCTGATGTTAAAATGGTGATTACCTACTGATGGGATGTGGATTAGTAAGCGTGTGACTAAAGGCTCGGGACTGACTGCAGCAGGGGCCAGATGTGCTAATTGGCCGCCATGAGGGAGGAGTGAAAGCAATACATTACACAATCAGTTAATCCAACACTGACTCTGAGTGAGGTTTGATCAAAACAGAGAGGATTAGGTAAACACAGCACCGACAGGAATCACTTGTTCCATGAAAAGATTAGAAAATTTGGATAAAATCCCCACACACTCTTACGCAGTATGTTCTGAAGGGGTTGGACTCCTTCAAAACAATAGCCGGTGCGTTTCTTGTTTCTGAACGGATGTGTGGAGGAATATGGAAAACTTCCTGTCCATGTACCTAATCAGCTGGAGGAAACATGCTGGAGTCACAGCTGAGGGTCACTCTGTCAGCCAGTGGTGCCGCACCAAAGACAGATTACAGGCGGAAGTGTTATATATACACACTATCATTCAAAAGTCTGGAATCACCTGTTATATCGATGTTTCTATTCTTTCCTTCAATAATGGCTATTTTAACATGAAACATATAATTCAGACACTTAATGTGCTGTGAATGTACATTTGAAACATTTTGGCCCCAAAAAGAAGAATAATTAAATGTTTACAACTTCCATTTAGTTGATGTCCCCGCAGTGTTGCATGACTGGGTCGAATACTGTTGTAACCATTGTTTCCACCAAATACTCTTCGATTTTGAATTTGTTTTTCCTTCCAGAGGAGCTTAAGTAACCAGAGATGATTACTGAACCACAACAATGCCTCTGCAGTGGTTAGACTGGACAGGTTTAAACTGTGATTTGTCATTATGCTCAGCAGATATTATGTGATTCAATTCCTTAATGTCCTATTTCTGTTTTAAGAATAGTTTTGCTAAAGCAACACGCCTGTTAATTCCATCTTGTTACAGATATTATTGCGCACTTGACACTGAAACAGGAGCCTGTTGAATCAGCACAGATTTTGATGCTGAGCTTCTGATTTCTTTTACCGCTGACTATATTCTTTTGTTTATCACGTACAGACCATTTGTAAAGAGGATTTTCTACAAGCTAAAAGCACGAAAGACCATTCAGAAATGTAAGAAAGATTTATATTTTCACCGTAAAACATCAGTTACTGATTGATCAGTTGGTATACAATTCACTAAAAAAAATAGCATCAGTCAGCATTAAAAACTTGGCTATAACCCTGGCTGTTAACTCTGATGGATATTTACATGAAACAGTTTGGGTAATAACTTAACTGTTGCCTTCATTTTCTCTTACAAGTAGGTTTATCTGACATGGGGCTTTGTTAAAAACCTGTATGATCACCTGCAGGTTTCCTGCCCATCAGAAGTTTTTTTTTTTTAGGGATGAAGCTGTTTTTCCACATCTCTGCAATTAACTCTGTGAACTGACCGTCATTAGTGGCAGGAATAAAGGCAAAAGCTATGAAAATATGACTGCAGTTATAATAAATCACAACTATCCTTAATATCACCAGTCTCCATTTGGGCTGTCACAACATCATGATAATGACGTTATCGTGATATCTGGAAAATCTGAAAAAGTAGTTACAATAGCACTATTAGTCATATTCATCTTTAACTGTGTTTATAGTGCATTTTGCCTCTAGGGAGACAAAGCGAGAACAGAAAGAAACATGATTTAAGAGCACGCAGTACTTATAAGAGGCACTGGATTATTTACATGACATTATCATATGTGTATTAACATTAATATTTCAAATATCATGGTTACTGTGAGTACCAATATGAAGTGTCACCTCTAGTCTATGCTTCAGCATGGAAGCATTTAAAAAAAGTAGATCCTGTAAGTCATTATAATGAGAAACTATCTCTGAAGAATGACTTAGTATCTCAAAACAGTGATAAAGTAGAAAGTAGACTACAAGACAAGTAACATTATTTTGAGATTCTGGTCATTTTGAGACAATAAGTCACTATTACGATAATGTTTCTCATCATAATGACTTGCAGCATGTTTTATTTCATCACTCTAACAGAAAGTGGCTTCCATAAATGAGAATACAGAGAATGCCCAGTGGTCAGACAGCCAGTCTGCAAAAGAAAACAAACAAAAAAAAGCCCTAAGGAGATCCATATGATACTCTGGAAAGCGTAAAGAAAACAAACAGACTGATGATTATCATCCAAATGTTGTTTTGAGTGTCTAATCTGCACCATCTTATCGCCTCAGATAGCAACTCCACCTTTTATTTCCACAAATGTGGAGTCTGTGCTGACTGAGAGGTTAAAAATCTGCCTTTAGTCTCACACAGTGTGGCAGCAGAACAGGGCAGGGAAACAGGAGAGGGCCCCAGACCGGCCGGGCCCCAAACCACAACAAAGAGCCCTGAC
>JAJHUR010113576.1:0-10099 GCA_027495735.1 Lutjanus campechanus | reverse complement strand
CACTATGACCTGAAAACCACCTGACACATGGACGCTCTGTCTAGCAGCTGTGTTGGACATGTCCAGACATGTTTGAGCCACCAGAGACGGTGACAGGATAGTATGTTTTTTTTCCTTCTGTGTCTGGTTGTTGGAACTGAAGTGAGCTGAAGTGAACTGCTGGGCTGATTTGAACTGAGAGAGTCAATGAAGGTATGTTTGTGACTGACCATTATGGAGGGTGTGGGGAGGGAGATGCTGCGTTGGCCATGTGTGTGTTCGTGGGGACCATGGCTCCGGCGCATCACTGAGCCATGTTTCAGGTCTGTCCAAAAAATCCTGAACACAGAAATCATGAACAACAGTTTAATGGTCTATTGTAACTCTAACTACTCAGTTTTTTCAAGTTTTCAGCAACTGTGTTCTGACATGTATAATGTGTCTCAAATAAAAACTCCCTTTTCCTTTACATGATTTTTAACTGTACTTACAGTACAGGAGATACAGTATAACACTTGACCTTATGTGACACCAACGTCTCTGCTGACTCCTGTTCTACTGTAGTTTGCCTGCAATTGTAAGTCAAGTGCTGACAGGCTCTCATTTAGTCCCACCCTGTGTGCTTACATGAAGACAGCATGTGTTCCAAATACCTACAGTAGCAGAAGCTGGCTCCTTACATGTCAACAGCTACATGATTTGTGTTCAACTCAACAAAAGGTATGATGCTTTCAGGCAGTGCAGAGTTGGGGGTTTGCATACACTTCTGCTTATGATCATGAGTTTGGAATGGCTTATTTGCATGTTATGTTATGTCATGCACAGTAAATGTCAACCAGGATGAGGGCGTATCCAAGTTTGAGAAATCTGAACATGGTAGTTTGGTTATTCTGGAAGACTTTGATCAGACATCAGAATCAGAGAGACTGTGGTTCTGCAGCATGCGAATGTAACAGTCAATAATTCTTGACTCAGTGTGGCTAAAGCTGACATTTGTTGTAGATATAAAAGAATCATCTGCCAGGTCAACGTTCACAGGATGTATTGCTGTAAGCTTTCTTTTCATGTCCATCACACTGGGGTACAATGTCCACTAATGAGGCATCACATACCCCACAATACACACCTCTTCACCTCCCTAGATGGATTTTCAAGTAAAAAGAGAGAAATGAAAGTGATTAATGATTGATGCATCTTGGAACGCTGACCATGAAATGGAGCGTTACTCTCTTTCCCTCAAAGATTCCAAACTGAAACATGTCACCTCAAGAAGCTGGGTTGCAGAACATGCTGCAACAACCCCCACCAAATTAGATTCTTAATTCTTAGAGTCCTGAACTGGGTTGGGTACTCATGGGTATCCTGCAGCCGATTCGATATGTATCTAGATACACAGTTTACGATTCGATTCAAAAACGATATCTTTTTAAGGCAGAGCGATTCGATACGATTCGATACAGTTTAAGAACGATACGGTTCGATACAGTGTGAAAACAATACGATAGTTAACATTTGTTGATGTAGACTTTAAACTATAAATTTGTCATGTCTATAAAATGACATTCTTACATTATTTTAAACAGATAAAAGACCACATTTCCACAAGCATTTTTTCTTTCTGGCACTGTCAAAAATAAACAACAAAATTCCATATCAATGTATTTAAAAATAATTTTTTTTACTTTTTATCTCATAATTATGACTTTTTATGTCATGATTTAGACTTTTTATCTCATAATAATAACTTTTTATTTCGTGATTATGACTTTTTGTCATAATTTAGACCTTTTCCCATAAATTAGATTTTTTACCTCATAATTATGACTTCTTAAAAATCTCATAATCATGACTGTAACATGGGTACATTTTTTCAGTCATTACGTAAAAATGCTTCCTTAGTCAGTGGATGTTTCATGTATCTAACACACCGGATGTGTGTGTGTATTGTGCGTGTGTTGTGTGTGTGTGTGTGTGTGGGTGTGTATTACCATAGACTGTATTACGCAGCAGCAGCAGCAGCAGTATGACAGCAGCAGGCGGCTCATTACTCAGAGGAGAGCTGGTCTTTGTCGTCATCACAGTTCATTGATAATTAATGAGGAGGCAGCGGCCGCGGGAAAACTGGCTGCTTCAGTGAGGAATATTGCACCTTTTACTCCATTTAGTGCTCTGTTATTTACTCTTGTTACATCCATTATGTTCTTTCGTCGACGTTAGTACTTTTAGCTTTGGGTTGCGAAGATAATGTTACGGAGCATGCGTGACAGTCGTTTCATCAGCTCTCGCGTTATTTTAGAGATGAAAACTGTAAAGCCTCAGGCAACCGACTCCTAGTCTCGCGATAGCCGATCTATAGCTCTACAATCGATTCATCTAAGGATTTGTGGCTGATTACTATCGATTGGGGCGTCTGCTACCGACACAGCCGTATCTCTCGCCTGTAAAAACGGATATCCGGTCATATCGATTTATCGTTACAAGCCTACAGGTGACCCACAAAAATGTTGTGTAATGGGAAAAAATGAAGTAACTGCAGGTGGGCAGCAAGTGAGAGACAATATAACACATCATGTTTTTTTTCCCTGCACAAATCAGAAATCAAAATGATTGTGCAGTATTTTGAACATTTATATTTACTAATACAGTAATATTAAGCTTAATCCAATGCCAGGGTTTTATTGTGAAAGTGCACAATACAAGCTTTGACCCTACATCCCGCCAAATAAAGTGACATCACTGTTCAACTTGACAGCAATGAAGGCTAGCTGATGGATAAAACTAATGATATAAAGGAAAATTATCCAGTAGAGGACACCAAATAGTGAACACTACATCGTCACAGACAAAGTCAGATGTTTGGGAGGAATTTGTTGTGCTCAAAGATTGTGAGAATAATGTTGTCAGACACTGCTGATTGTAAAAAGTTTCATAAGAGCCACAACGGCAGCTGCGGGAGCTCAGGAGCTGCGCTGATTGAGAACACAAGTGAGTGACTGTGTATGTGTTTTATCACGGGTACAGGTCGGGATGCGGGGCTTAGATCTGTGGTTCTGGGCAGTGTGGATTTGACTTTCGAATAATTGTAGGTCATTTCTGGTTCTCAGTTTCACAGGTTTGGGCAGTTGGTTATGAATAAAGGCCTGAATATACTCCCAAACAGACACGGACAGCTTGTTGTCTTTATACTACTTTATGTAGTGTGCTTGGAGGTGGCATTCCAATGTGTGTATGGACATTATTCCAGAGCCTGTGGTAGTGTATTGGCCTCATGGACAAACCACTGCCTGCACTGTCACAACAAACTGCAGGTATGCAGACATCTACACAAATCTACATGTACACCCTCTGATTACGAAAATGACATCACGTGGACTCTAGCAGATCCTCACATTTTTGCAGCCTCAGAAAGTATAATTTCAGATTTAGTCAGCAGTTTGCCTCAGCTCTATGTAGCTTTTAATTCTTCTTTACTGTAGCTCATTAGCCAGGCATCGCCAGGCCAATTTAGTCTGGAACCTCTTAATTCATTTTCTGTTTCCAAGGGGCGTTATCAACGGGCATGGACCAAAATACCTCTGTACGCAACTGGATAAATCTACAACTATTCAGAGCAATGAAATGTGTGACAGCGCTGAGCAGTGGAAGAATGTAACAGACTATAATGTGCAGAGATGAGCTGTGATGTCACCAGTGTATCTGTCAACATACATACATATTTACATATTTAGGGTTTTAATGACCACTGGTCAAAATGGTCTTGGTTTGCCTTTCTGCTGTTCTAACAATCACTCTGGATTTGATTGAAATAAACTCATCAAGTCATTTTTTCCACCGTTGCCTCTCTGATGCCCGACCTCCCTCTCGCAACCATCTTGATTTCATATGAAGCCTGTCCAACACTGGATAAATGTTTGAGATTGGCCCGAGCAAGGTCGGGTCAGCAGAAAATCTGTCTGAATGGGAGAGGGACCAGATGCATCTGCCAGAGCTCTTTGGCTCTCAGATTGTTCTGGTTCCCACGGTAGTAGCTCAGTGTTTTAGTTTTATTGCCCACAGTCTCTCATCAGCTGTGCCCTCAGCAGCAGCAGGCAGCTGTGTTCTCTGGAAATGCTCTAGAAACCTACTCTGCTTTACCTGCTTAACTTAGCTCAGCTTTAATTTAAAAAAAAAAAAAGTTTACAGTGCTAAATCTAATACAGTATTTCAGTTTGAATCATTCACCTCCTGCTGTTGCTTGCTGTGGGGAGGTCTTCCCCTTTGGTAAGATACTGAACTGAACCCCCCACACACACTAAATCCAGGCTTTGTGGTTCCCTCTTGGCAGCTGGCTCACATGACGACGAGGGGATTCTTACCGCAGCTGCTACCCAGAGAAAGTTTTTGTGACTCACCACTTTCACCATACTTCCTCCCTCCCTACGTAAGCAGGCTGGTCAAAATCTCCTGTGCATTAGTGAGCGGGTGAGTGTGTGTGTGTGTGTGGGTGTCAGTGTGTGTTACTACGCTTGTTTCTTTTGCAAGTCTCAGAGTAAGAGGGAGGGTGACTAGACAAAGTTACGCAACATCTCTGAGGAGTTGAGTAACAGATGGAGAGCGTGCATGCTGACACACACTACATGTGTATGTGTAGTGAAAGAAAATACATTACTCTCATCCAGTGGTGGAAAGTAGCTAAGTAGATTTACTCAAGTACTGTACAGTTTTGAACTAAATGTACTTCACCAGACTATTTCTGTGCCACGTCATTCTTCAACTCTTCCACATTAACCCGTCTTTATTCAGTAGTTAGTTTTCAAATTAAGAGTTTAAACATGCATATAAAATAAATGATGAGCATATGAAATAACACAGACTGTTAAACACTGAACTAAACTAGACTGAAACTTTTTGGGCTTGTGACTTCTTCTTTTGGGCCTGTGTTATGTTTCAGATCTCTGAGTTGTTAGGCATTCAAGCAAAGAGACATTTCTACAGAAGATCATTAAATAAAGTCAAATTGTTGAGAATGAAGTCAAAATTTCAGTATCGGTACTAGATGTGGACCAATCAGGTCTCACTACAAAATGACATCACTCAAATTTCTATGCAGTTTGCATTATGAAAATAAAGTCAAAATGTTGACAATAAAGTTCAAATGCCAACTTTATTCTCAACATTCCGACTTTATTCTCAATGTTTCAACTTTATTCTCAATATTTCAATCTTATTCTCTACATTTTGACTTGATTCTTTTAAAAAATCTTCTTTTTTTTTAACCCCTAATGTGTCACACATACTCCATTACACATTTCCCCTTAAAAGAGTAAAGATGAGATAAATATCCTAAAAGTGAAAATAAATTTGTATTTGTATTTTAAGTATATTCAGTTGATAATTCTTTTGTATTTTTACTTACCTCGAGTATTGTTATATTGTTGTATTAGTACTCTTACATGAGTGGAGGGTCTCACTACTTGCTCCGCCTCTGTCCACCACTGTAATGCAACACCTTTCCATTTCATCAGTGTCTTCAGTCCCCTCACAGCTTTACAGGCAGATCAGAGATTGACTCACTCCTGCCAGTGGCTGTTAGCGTCACGCTTTATGTTGTTCCCAGTGGGAGTCGGTCGGCGCAGATACCTCTGATGTCTTAAACTCTTTATATCCATGAGAGACGGAACACTGCTGGCTCCAACTGTGGGTGTAAGGCTGCGGTTTCTGGTATTCACACTTTTTTCCTGTGTGGAACAATTACAGCTCAACATGAGGAGTGGGTCTATCGCAGCAGGCTGTCTCACTGAGATGTTTCAGACCTACTTTCATGCTGGAGACAAGACTTTGTTTCTTGTCTCAGAGCAACAAGCTGCAGGTATCATTCCTGAACCTCAACCAAGTTTTGTTAATCAGTACCAGAGCAGCTTTTAATCACTTGATACAAATATAAGAGGCTGTAACAGCTTCTATCTGAATCAACTTTTGTCATATTTACTGAAACTGTTATCCTGCTGGTACATGAGACAGATAATATGTGAAAAATCACTCCCCCAGTGTTTGTAATAACATTTGATCCAAGCCCGCTTCAAACCAAAAACAACCTGAGGGTAGGTCATCAAATTTTCAAGGATCAGCTTCCCAAGAGAAAAAAATAAACTGTGTCAGGATTGCACCACATTAAACACACTTCAGTGCTTATCTTATTTCTTTACAATAAATAAAAAAAATAAATACATAGATTAATCAAAAAAGGGACAATTAAAAGGGACCCCGAAATCAAAAATAGATACTTTTCCCCTGACCTGTCGTGCTGTTTATCCATCTAGATCATTTTGGTGTGAGTTGCAGAGTTTTGGAAATATCAGCTTGTGGTGCTCAAAGCAGAAAAAAAAAAAAACACAAAAACAAACAAAAACAAACATTTGACTGTTTGCAGAAATCTTGACACGGTTACTCAAGATAATCCACAGACCTTTCTGTGAGCAGTTTCATGTTGGAAACTGGGAAATCCTTCTAGTTGAAAGAAAGTTCCAACAGATACTACTGCAGAAAGATAGTTTCTACCTGAAACTGCTCAAAGTCTGTGGATTATCTTGAGTAACCAGGTCATGAATTTTGGAAAGAGACACTGGTTTTGAATTTTTCAAATGTATTTTTTTTTTTTGCTGCTTTAAGCACCACAAGCAGTGTCATTTAGTTCAATTAGACACGGCAGACATCTATACAGCTGATATCTCCAAAACTCTACAACTCGCACTAAAACTATCTAGATGGATAAACAGCACTACAGGCCAGGAGAAAATGTGTATTTTGATTTTGGGGTGAACTGTTCCTTTAAATTTCCTGCCTTTCAATACAGGGTTTTTCTTACATTATCAACAATAAGTCAGGTGATTGTTTCTACAGTGGAAGTCTTCACTGGGCATTTGAGAAGTTGCTCCTCAGCAAGTTTTTGTTTTAGTTTACCAGTTTCTGACTTTTAGTTTGGCAGGTTCATGTAACACACAGGCCACACCTCCTGTGTTTTTCCTACTGGGAGTTACGTGTCCTGCTGGCAACATGTGACACACAGATGCAGATCAGCGCAGCCAGAGAGAGAAACTGGTAACACATTGTATTTCAAACCACAACCATCACCGAACCTGAACCTCACCCAAGGCTGATGATGAGTGCAACCAAAGAACCTGAACCAGACAACAGACTTGATGTATTTTTTGGGATGCTTTAGGCGGTAAAACTCTTCCAGAATTGGGGTAAAGGTCTTTGAACTGAACTGTGTGGACAGTTCATCCTTCTTCGTCGATCACTTCCACAGCTGTAGGAACATCCACCGCTGTCCTCTACCAGATGTAGGTCTATAACCAACTTGCTTCGGTTGCGTAACAGCAGAGATGCAGAGTAAGTGTGTCTGAATCTGATGTATCCTGCAGATGAGCTAAGCCAGCCAGGGCCCACGAGGTTCCATTGGAACATTATAATCCCGAATAACCCGGGTCCACCCAGGTCGTCCCATGTCAGAGGCACAGGGTGGCCTGTGTCTGCTGGGAGCGCGGTGCAGCTGGACTCTGCTCAGGCCCAAGCCAATGTGCGTAAGCAACAGCAGCAACAAGTATATGAGCACAAACACAAGAACATAGACATAAACACATGCAGCCCTAGTGCATACTGACACACTGAGACACACCTCATGTTTTCACAGCCAGACGCAGCCGCACGGACCACCTCCTGACTTTAATTTCCTCTGAGACACATTCAGTATCACAATTGTACAGTTTGTCTAAACTTACAATTTCTTTACATAGAATTTGATCATAAACTGGATTATTGTCCAGCTGACTGGAGGGGGCTGATGGTAGCAGCCTGAGGAGCGTGACCTACAGTCAGGCCTGAGGAGCCTTGTTACCACAGCTGAGCTCAAACATACACATGTGACTGATGCTTCTAATTAAGACAGTTGGTCAGCCAGTGGGTTTTCTCGGCTGTTGACAGGATAAAGGTTCCTCCCTGAACACAGCTACATGAAAACATATCCCATTCATTTGGCAAAGGGTTTCGTCCATAGTGGTTTACTGTAAGTGCAGTGAACCTGATCCTTCCCAAAAACAGAACAAACAAAACAAACAAAACAGCCAGAAATGTTTGTGCTAGAGTAGAATTTTTTAAAATTTTGTATACAAAGCAGCATGATAGCCATGTAGCTTCAGTGCAGATTCTTACACCATGGGTTTTGATTCATAGTTTGAGTATCAGATTTAAACCCTTTTCTTCCAATTAAATTTGCCACTATGCAGTACGAGAATGGAAAGCTTGAAAGGCGTAGGAATAGTAACTAAGGGCCAACTGGCCTGCACAGAGCCTTGACCTTAACCCCAGTGAACACCTTTGGGAGGAATTATAAAACTGATTGCAAGCCAGGTCTTCTTGTCCAAGATGTCTGAGCTGATAAACACTCTTTTGTGTGAATTTGGCACAAAAACCCACAGACACACTCCAAAATCTTGTGGAAAACCTTTCAAGAAGACTGGCAGCTGTTGTAGCTGCAAAGGATGGTCCAACTCCAGATTGAACCCCATGGTTTTAGAATGGGGTGTCCAACCAAAGGTGTGATGGTCAGGTGTCCACTGACTTTTGGGCATCTAGTGTATATTGATTCAAGTTTGGCTTGTCCAATCACTTTTGTTCAGAATGAAGTTCTTCAACAACTATTGGATGGAGTTCAATGACATTTGGTGCAAACGACTTTTCATTTAGCGCCACCATCTGTTCTAAATTTCAATATTTGTCCAATAATGAAGCTGTCTGTGTAAAGCAATAAATGTGTCTGAGTCTGTCACACGACAGAAACGTGTTATTAACCATCTAGCCAAATCTAAATAAGAAAAATCTCTATGTATAATATTAGGTCTCAAAATCATGAAAAAAATTATCAGTTGTCTCTGCTCTGAAACACTGGGAGCGTGTCCACTCCACTGTTTTAGTGTCAAGAATCTGACCCAAAAATGACCTGAAACCTTTGTGACCGACGCCAGTGTAAGGGTCTCTGTATAAACCCACAAACAAATTATTTCACAGGTGCAAGGAGAGCCAGAGTCGTGCATTCAAGTCAAAAAGTATTTATTATAAAAAAAAAGTGCAATGATGGGAGGCAATAATGGACCTGAAAATGGAAGACAATGAGTTTAAGACAGGTACCTTTAATGCTACACAATTTATAAGTATTTAAAATTGTAAAATAGTTGAACCAACTGATTACAATAAAGATAAAGACAGACAGGAGTGTAAGATACACTACCTGCTGAGGAGAACGCAATCAGACAGGGTACTCACCGCGGGGAGATGCTATCGCAGAACCCAATATCAACCATCACGTGCACACCGTGATCACTGCAAATTACTGCAAAGCACTGCAAAGCACTGCAACTGACACTGCAAAAAAATTAAGCAAATCTACAACCTAGTTTGGGTGCTCACCACACTTCAGACCTACCACACTGCAGGAAGGGTGTGTAACCCACAAATACTCCCTGCAGATCCTCCCACTGCCTGACAAAACAAAATACAACATTAATACTCGGTTGGTTCTGGTTCACAGTATTACAAGAATCAATGTGAACAGGACAATAAGAATCAGCAGTCAAAGCAAGGATGTCTGGCAGTAAACTGCTTGTGACGAGCTGAGTTTAAGTCCACAACAATAAAAGCTACAGTATGTAGTCACTTCAGCTGGACCTCATGGAACATCAGTCCAGGCAGAGGAGCAGTCAGACACTAACTCTGAAAAAAAGAAACCACAGCCATCACATTGACTAGTAAATATACCTCAGAGGGAGTAGCCCTCCTACATTAACATACCAATTTAAGTTACCTTCTCACTCTGGGGCAATGTGAGACATACTGGCACTGATGGAGCTGACTGGTTCTACACTGACTCGACAGGAGAAAGGTGAAGGCTGACCGTGTCCTAAAGGGTTAAATTGAGTACATCACTAATAATACTGGAGTATTGTGAGATTAAAGACCAGATAAAACAGCGGCCTACCTCTTCAGCATGGGCTACAGAGCATGCATCAAACTGGGTTGAGAGAAGAAACAGCTGCACCACAATTCTGTATAAAAGTACTGGTTAGATTCTCCACAACATACAAAG
>JAJHUR010113566.1:1842-17520 GCA_027495735.1 Lutjanus campechanus | reverse complement strand
GTTCTATGAAAATGGAACATGGAATATATCAAAAGAAAGAGATTCTAGTTTCAGACACAAAAAAATGTTTTGTTCTAGCTTCATTCATTCTTTTTTCATAAGCACTTGAATGTTGGTTAGTTGCATCAAAAAAATCCACTTTTTTTCAGAGAAAACAGCATATTTGTGAAAGAGACATCTTTAAACAGAATATTGACTTCACGTTTTTATTTTTTGTTTTTTATAACTTCATATTATATGTGTGACATCACTGTCACCATTGTGAACAATGTCTGTGTCCCCCGCCCCCCACCCGAAACGCTGTCTGAGAGGCCCAAGGGCTGGAGCGCCCTCCGTGGGTCCCAGGGGCTGTGGTGTGAGCAGCCTTGCTGTGTCCCAGCTGCTGTGGATTTCAAAGACTGCAGCGTGAGCAGCCCCGCTCTGTGTCCGGCTCTTTGGCCGGGTCACTGTGCTCTCTGTCCCAGATCTGCAACTGAGCACCTATGTTTTCAAGCTACATAACATCATCTTCTTCTGCTGTTCATTTCTGGCAGTTCTCCTCTTCTTCGTATTACAAATTTTTGTCAGGTGATCCATCACAGTACCACTACCACCTGGCAGTGAAAACAGCAACTGATGGAATATTTCGTCAGTGGGAAGCGTTGCATCATAAATGACAAGATATCTCATCATTGGCAGGGAAAGAGCTAAAGTATCAATTGAAATAACCCAGTACCAAGTAGTATAGAAACTTCTCCAGTCAAACCACACATGCATTCAATGCTTTTGATACCCACATTTAAAAAAAAAGTTTATATGTTTTTTTCTCGCAGCCAATCACTGCAAGTGTTCTTTCTAAAGAAGAACCATTGAAAAAATATATTGAATGAGGCTCTCCATGAATATTGGTATCACTTCAAGGGTACTGGTTTTGGCACAGAACAGACAAATCTACACATTGATTCTAGATACAGCTTTGCATGTTTTTCACAAGCTTCATGGCCACTGTTGGTTATCCAGATTCTTGGAAGTGGAGATTGAAGCATCCATTTGGAATCCACTTTAATCACTGTATCCAAGCTGAATATGCTGTAAAATATTTTAATGGGCCTCTTTACAACAGATAAGAGCTAAAATTCCCTTCTGTATTGGAATAATTCAGATAACTTTCAAAATCAAAATGTGAAAATAAACTTAAGGGCTCAATATACAGTGACTGTACTCCCCAACAGACAACTGCAGACACCATATGCAGTAATTATGTATACACAGAATACACATTCCACATGGTATTCTTTAGGTTGTTGTAGCGTAGTGGCCTTGCAGACAAGCTGCAGACAAGCCCCCCATGGTCACAACAAATTTGAGGTATGTGGATGTCCAAACTAAACCTACAATAGACCCACTGATGATGAAATGTACATCACAGGGACCCTTGTGGACCTTAATAGACACTGAATATTTTCATTTCAGTTTAATATTTGCTCCTTTGGTCTAGAGAAGAGTGACTGCTCATTTCAAAACTTTAAGCAGAGGTTACTCTTTCATTACAAAATACTGCTCTCAATTCTATAACCCCTGGGGTCAGAATTTCAAAACTTTTAAGCCAGGTCAGAGTGTTCAGATAAAAAAAATTAAGAAATTAAGTCTCTAAACTGGGTTTTTCAAAACCAGGATATGTGATCCTGATCCTACAAAAACAGGATACGGATGTGAGAATCCAATCCTACCCAGAATCCAGATCAAATGTTTTTTGGATATACTTAAAGGTGCAGATCAGGAAATTCAGCATGGATCCAAGGTAGATATAGAGTTGTGTAGGACACACAATCATTATTTTTTTTAATTAATTTCTTTCTTTTAATTAATTTTCTTTCTTTCTTTCTGCATATCAGAGTAACACACACTACACACTAAAAATGTCCTTTCTAAATTAAACAATTAACAAATAAACCAATATTTTAAACTAGAACACCAAAATACTCTGCTATTGTTGTGTAAAAATGTGTTGCTGCAAGAACAAAAAATTCACATTTCTTCCTCCGAAAATGCAATGTGCAACATAATTCTCACCTGCATCTTGCTTGATAACATTACTAAATGATGCAAGGTTCCTCACTCTAGTGAACCATTATTTTACTGAGGGTCTTTTGGTCAATAAAAACAGTTGTATGCTGAGAACAGTAAGACCTATGTGTTTTATATTTTTTTTATTCAGCAAGACATTTAATTTATAATAATGATGTACCTCCCAACATTGTCTCATCTGTGTTCATGAAATGTTACTTTAACCGACTGATGAAGGCCGATCCAGTGACTCCAAGTACAGCTTCTGTAATCCTGATCTTATGCTGTCTGGATCAGAAAGATCCTATCTGAAAATCATTTTAAAAAGCAGGACAAAATCTACAAAATCAGTTTGATCTCAGATAGCAAAAAAGGGACTACAAAATGTGGATAATTCTGATGCAGTCTAGCAGGAAATGTACTTGTGTGCCTCGGACTGAGGTTGTGCTGAAGTCTTGCTCACAGTGTTGTGTTATTGCAAAAATAGATTGGTGTTAGAGAACCTGGGTGAAGGCCTGTTAAGATCAGCATCTCTGACATAACAGACTTTTTCATTTCTGCTCCATTTCCTGAAAACAGGCAGTACCTCTGACACATCTCTTCATATAGCAGATTCAGAGGGACAGCATCCCTCCACTTTGTTTATATGTGTACACATTTTTTTTTGTTTTTGTCTCTATATACACAGATGCATGATGAGTGATAGCATGTCAAAGGGCAGTATCAATGCACAAACTAAAGACAACATCGGCTGCTGCTAGGCGACACAAAACTCCACTAGTTTGATTAATAGTGAATCTGAGCAAAATATAAAGGAACTGAAACACTTTACAGTCATTATGAAAGTGGTACACACTGCTGCTGTGATCTGCCAGTACATGCTACATACCCACAGAATAATGTCAGTGTGTTTTAGGAATGAAGGGAGATGCAAAGAACACCTTTAAAGATCATATCAGTTACAAAAGATTTACATTTTACTGACAAGAAAAAAAGGAAACATCTATACAAACTTCTCAAATCATTCCCCCATAAAAGTAGAATTTGACACTAGCAAAATTAGCTCTTTACATCAGCAACTACCATGAATGTAGCTGTATTTGTGTATTAACTTCTCAAACCACTGTCCAACATAATCCATTTCTACTTATGTTTATCCATGTACTCAAACTGACTGGCTGAATACATGGCTTATATTTACACTAGCATGGACATGTTAATGTTAGAAACCAACTTGAGCCAATATATTTGCAAGCACCAAATGTGAAACACTAACTACCCTTATGATAGTTATGGAAAGTCCTAATCTTTATGGGTTAACAGGTTTAACCAGTCAACTGGCACATCCAGGCCACTGAACCTTGTAACTGTTTGTCATTTGTCTGTGTGCTATGGGTGTAAAATAACCTACCATGCAACCAATGTGTGATGCACATAAATCTATGACAGACACCTTTTATAAAAATGTGTTTGTGTCTTTTAATATGTTGGCTTAGTTGACTATCAAGCCAACACCTCAGTCTTTTTCTAGTACAGTTATGCTGTGTAGGGATAACAAGTAACGACAAACTGAAAGTGATAACTGTGTGCACTCTGCTAGTACACTTCCTTCCTCTGTATCATTGTAGGGTGCAAAAGAGGACCCAGCCCAGTGTAAAGAGTCAAAGTTCCTGGGTAAGGCTGGCTGGGTGAAGAAGGCCCCTGGCAGATTGCTGGCAAGCTATAAGGACCGCTACATCCACGTGGAGAAAACAGAGATTGTGGTGTATGAAAATGAGGTACTTTACTGCCACAAAGGATGTCTTCCTACTGATGCAACACTCACTAATTTACACCATGTAACTGTTGCAATGCCATGTTCTGTTCTGTTTGTAGTTTGTTGGTTTTGGTCTCCTTGAGAGACTTGTTGGTTAATAATAAGCTAAACGATGTCAGCTTTATGTTCATTGGAATGACAAATTTGCAGATATCTGTACTTTGTTTTGCAGGACCTGCAGAACTGCTTAGAGAGGCTTGACCTGGAAAACTATGATAAATGTCATGAATTAAAGAGCCCCTTCAAGAAGAAGCACAGACTGATACTGATTCGATCACCCAAGTCTGGAAATAAGGTGAGCTGAGAGATGCCTTGGGTGGAAATAACACTATTTTTTAAATTGTACGGTTGTATAATGTTATATACAGGGTATCCGCGGGGTAGTAAAAGGTAGTAAAAGGTAGTAAATGAAATGAGCTCAAATTAAGGCCATTGAAAGGTAGTAAAAGGTAACAAACACAATTGACTTGGTAGTAAATTTTTCGTCACCCGTTCAATATATTGTGGCTTTTACATTGATGCTGATTTTTTGTTTTAAGTTTATTTAACTAAAAAAAATCTTAAAAAAAAAAAAAGTTGTGCGCATGACTGGCTTAAGCCAGTCATGGGGAATGATTGGGAAGCTTTTTGTAAAGTGAGCAGAAAAACCAGAAATGTTACCTGGAACGGTGTTACGGGGTGGTGCTGATACTAGTTTCCCGCTGAGGTGTGACGGCAATACTTGTGCTTGTAGCTGAGCTCACATTCAACAGCTGCCAAAAATTTAGCACAACAAATATTAGGTAGCATAACCAGGCACAAGTTTTGAATTAAACAATGGTTAAAAGAAGATTTTTCTACAAATGAAGGATGAGAGCAAACAGGGCAAGCAAGACAATGATGTTGTACAAACAATCTAATTAAAGCAGGTGATTGTTCGTGAGAGGTGTGACTAAATGATGGTAAAACCTGCAGCAGTTTACCAGAAGCATATAGCTGAGAAAAGTGTCAAATAAATTCGTTTGTGGGCAAAAAATGAGAAGAAATTAATCTTGTTTTCTGAAGCATCCATAGAATCAATTAATGCTTAATTCAGCAATGCCTTCAGCTGCTTTCCGCTGTGGTTCTCCAAGAGCTGAGGACCCAACGAACCAAATGCTCTGCATACTCAGAAAACACACATTTAATTTGTATTACATCATAACACTTTTTTCAGTCTGAATTATTTCTGACTCTGTGCATTAGCATTAGTTATTTTCAACAGTGAAACTATAGCTAGGTTTCCATGCAAATGTCTCACACATTTTGAAAAAGAAAATGTGAATGATTGCTTGTTTCCATCCACTACCGTTATGCAATTATGAGGAGTTGAACATGCACAGTTCGATTCTCTCAATACAAGAGAAGGAGCTTGGTGGGGTGCACATTGCCCGTGCCCAGCATGATATACACATGGTCAACGATTCAGCGATTGGCTCCATTTACATCTGATGGTTAATACAGCAGAGTGAGATGTGTTGATAGTTGGAGTTTAGAGCATCAGCTGCTAGAATGGAAACATAAAATTCAGTGAAGTCACTATAAATAAAGTGTTCTGAGAGGAGAACATTAGAAGAGAAGCTGAAAGTTAAAGAACCTGGACCTGATGAGGCCGACATCATAAAGCAACAACAATCAGAGGAAGATGATAAACTCGGTGTGGAGAACATAGTGACAGTGGAACTCAGTCCCCTTTACTTCAGTAAAAACATTAATACCACATTGTGAAAATACTCTGTTCAAGTAAAAGTCCTGCAGTCAAAACCTGACTGGAGTAAAAGTTCACTGGCTGGGCAAAAGAAAAAAGTCGCCATCTAGATTTAACTAAGCAAATAGGGGAGAGCCTTCCATTGGATATTTACTGCAGTGATGATAGCAAGTTATTTAACCCTAACTGATGCAGTGAGTAGCTTCTCATTTCTTAAACAACCATGTCAGAGCACATATCCTGTGGTCATTGAAAAGATGTTACTCTGTTTCAGAAGGGTCAAATTATTGGCCTGCATCAAGCAAAGAAAACAACTAAGGAGATTGATGAAACTACTAAAATTGGGTGAAGAGCTGTCCAACACATTATTAACACAGGGAAGGATAGTTCTGAACCATCATCTTCCAGGAAGAAACGTGGTCAGAAAAAAAAATCTTGGTTGATTGTGATCAGAGATCACTTAAATGTTTGTTGAAATCAAATCATAAAAAATCAAGAGTAGAACTCAAAGCTATGTTTAATAGTGAAAGTAAGAACATTTCCACACGTGCAATGTGAAGAGAACTCAAGGGATTGGGACTAAACAGCTGTGTAGCCTTAAGAAAACCACGTATCAGTGAGGTTAATCACAAAAAAAGACTAGGAAGCAAAAAGATTGGACTCTGGAGTAATGGAAAAAGATCATGTGGTCTGATGAGTCCACATTTACCCTGTTTTCAAAGTGATGGGGCCATCAGGGTAAGAAGAGAGGCAGATGAAGTGCTGCTCCCATCATGCCTAGTGTCTACTGTACAAGCCTGTGGGGGCAGTGTTATGATCTGGGGTTGCTTCAGTTGATCAGGTCGAGGTTCAACAACGTTATGAGCCCAAAAAATGAGGTCAGCTCACTACCTGAATATACTGAATGAGCAGGTTTTCAATGGATTCTTTTCTTCCCTGATGACACGGACATATTTCAAGATGACAATGCCTGGATTCATTGGGCTCAAATTGTGAAGGACTTTAACCCCATTGAGAATCTTTGGAATGTGCTGAAGAAGACTTTACGCAGCGGTCCGACATTCCCATCATCAGTACAAGATCTTTAATGCACCCCCAGACAGAAAAAAATGTTGTGACATTGCATAAGCTTATTGAAAGGATGCTATGGTGAATGCGTGCTGTAATCAAAGCTAAAGGCGGTCCAACAAAATATGAGAGTGTGTGACTTTTTTTTTTGTTTTTTTGGCCAGGCAGTGTATGTAAGTATTATCAGCTGTTTTCAGTATGAAAAGTAAACGTAACCATTGTGCAATAAAATGTTCCCTGTCAGTAACTGGTAACTGCACCAGTCAGGGAAATGTAGTGGAGCAAAAAGTTGAGTTCAACTATAAATAAGCATAAAATGGATGTAATTTGTAATTCTACTTAAGTTCAGTACTTGAGTAAATGTACTTAGTTATACAGCCCCCCACTTGAGATGACAGAAGTTGAATGTGTGGTGTTTAGTCTTTTACAAACTTTTCAAATTTCAAATGTAAAGCCATGTTTTTATTTATTTATTCTTAGATGTTGTTAATTTAAATCTGATCTAATAAGTCACCATTCCCTTCCACTGTTTGGGAGATTCTGCAACATTGTTTTCCTGTCAAAACAGCGTTTCATGGACTAAAAAACTAAACCTGACCTTCAGTCAGCATGAGGGTGAGGAGATGATGACTAAACTAAAACTAAACTTTCATCCTTGGGTGAACTATCCTTTTAAATTGCCATGGCTCTCAGCCAAACCTGAGAAGCTAATATTAAGTTTGTGACAAATAGGATGTGTACAAAATAAGATAAGTTAAGTGAAAAATCTGGATATATAATAACCCAGCATATGTTCATTTCAGTATGTCCTGTAATATTATTTTTGAAATGTAAGAAGAGACAAAAAAAGAATTAGAATTAGAAAAAGAGTGTAGAAGGGAATTTGATAACTGTATATGACACAAATATAACTTTACAAGTTAAAAGAACCAAAAATTCAGGCCACAGGGGAGTGTGGGTGGGGAGGGTTGGAGTGAAAAGTATGCAAAGTAAACTTTATGACCAATGGAAGTTGAGATGGAGGTTTATAATTTTATTTTATTATTTTATTTTATTTTATTTTTGGCTTTCTTCTTTTTCTTGCTCTTTTAAATGCGCTAACACACCAATGTTCTTATTTTTGGGTCTTATCCTGAATATACAGCTATATTTATATTTATTTGCACTTAATTATTTTTGCTTTTTCCACTTCATTTTATGACCATATGTGAATTGAAAGCAGCGTACAGAAGGTTTATGGGATTACCTGATTGAATAGATTAGTTATTTAAATTCAAATTGTTATGGTATTTTCATGTGAATTGTTAGCTCCAAAATGATTTTTTCTTTTTATTTTAAAAACAAAAAATAGTAATAGGATGTGTGCAAAATCGGATTTCTAAAAGTTTAAGTTGGAAGTGAAGAAGTTTAGTCATGTGGTTTAACGAGTCTGTGAAGAGATCATTCATTCATTCACCTATTTTTTACCTTAAAGCTTGAAGTTACCGATATCAATAATTACTGATCATGTAAGTTGTGAGTGACGACATGTTATATAATCCAAGGGGTAGTAGTGGCCAAGATGATAAAATGAGTAAAAATCACAATTTTTTTGACCAAATAGCTTGATATTGCGACAATATTGTAGGGATGACTACTGGTGCTTTCACAAAATATTAATCTAATGAGATTTTTTGATAATTACTGACTATTATGAGTAATTGGATAAAAGCAAATAATAGGTTCAGAAAATTCCATTACTTTACTGTACAGCCTTTAAAAACAGGAAAAGAAAATATACCGTATCATGATATAATTTACATATATTACATATATTTTATATATAATTTACACAACATTGACAAAAACATCTGCCCATGAATCCTTGTGCAATCATGTGAACTAGCTAAGCTTCTAGAACACTGTGTGGCACCTATCCATAACAGTAAGCTGATTAGCTACATATTATTTAAACATACTGGCTTGTTACGTGGATTATTAGTGCACAGACACACAATGGATCATTTTGTAACTTTGCCTCAGAAACCACCAGTGAAAGTGCAGCGGAAAAGACTAACGCAGCTAACATTAGCCATGTACATGCAAATGAAAGAAGACCCAAAAATATTCACTGCAATTTATGTGTCTCTCACTCAGCTAATGGGTCCATGGCCATTATATACAGGCATCATGTTAAATTGAGACTGTTTCATCTGCAGTTTGGCAACTTTTTTTAAACCTAACTTTGCCACGTGTCTAAAAAAACTGTGAACAGATTTTTTCAAACTGATAATGCCACATCAGTGCAAGATGCAGTCACAAACCTTTTCAGGTGTGTAGTTGTGAGTGAGCCTGAGTTTGAAGATAGGTTTGGTCCAAGCAAGGGTGCTGGAAGTAGCAGGAAGTGCAGGGTAGGAAGTAGGAAAGGGGCCATTGGCCCCCTGATGTTACGTTCCTGGTCCACATATCATTTTAAGCTCCAGATCACCATATCATTCCTGTCCATTCCAAGACATTAGGTAACTCACCTTGTGAGTCTGGGAGTGTAAGATCATGGGGATACTGTAGTGAGAACTACTGCAGGCGCAGTTTTCAGTGCTACCTGCAGTACAGGTGTCTCTCTGTCTGTCGATGATTTTTTTTCAAAATAATAGCATCAACTGTGAAAGTTGCAGTTATGAAACTTCACAGATGTAGCTGAGATCAAAATGAAGGCTGATTTGAAGATGGGTGTGGTCTGACTAGAATTGTCAAAAATATCAAGATATCGATAAATATCGTTACTTAATACTGAAAATGCTTTCAATACTCATTTTTTGCAGTATCAGTACTCTAGTATCAGTTGCACTTTTTCGCTCTTTCTCCTCTCCACCAGTGAGTTGACACGTACTGCTGCAGTGCCTACATAGCACTGCCTCTTCTCACTCACTCTTCTCACCTCTTCTTCTGTGTGTGTGTGGTGGTGGGGGTGGGGGGTGAATGAGAGAGAGAGAAAGAGGTATACAACTGTACATACCATTTCACAAACACGCAGTATTGCAGTATTGCTCACTTGTGCATGTGTGTCTGTGTGCAGTGACCAGTCATAACAGTGAGTCAGACAGCAGTGTGCGCACATTTAACGGAGCCTGCAGTCCTCAACATCTTCCTCAACTTGAGCTCTGTCTGCTCATATTGTAGATCTGACCCATTTGAAACACCAATATCAACATCAAACTGTAATGGACAGTGAGTGTGTAAAAATAAAATGCAAAAAAGGATTTCAATAATCTTGTCAGACAAGAAATTTAAGGGAATGTATTTTACACATAGGTTCCAATGGTTGCCAGTATTGTCACATTATACCACTGATCTGCAGTTGGTGGTAATGCACCAAGATACACTGCAGTGCTGCCAAAGCAGGGAAGAAGGCGGCCAATGCCTGCATGTCAAATTTTGTTTTAGTGTGTGTATGTAAGTGTATGCAGTGACAGTTTCTTTCACATATTGGATTGGATTGGATCAAAGAAATAATGGTGGTGGAAGGCTCCTCTCTCTTCGTTGTAGGACAGAGAGATACAGAAGATCTTTCATACCAACTGCCATCAGACTCTATAATTCTTATACTAATAGATGAGACTACTACAGACAAATGAATTTCCCCTTGGGGATTAATAAAGTATTTCTATTCTATTCTATTCTATATTGCTATGATTACGACTACATATTTTTATTAACAGCTCTATGGAAGCTAAGGCTTGTTTTGGTATCCATTGTCTGTTTTATTTTTGAATAAAGAGAAGTAAAACAGGGAATGCTACTAAAAATGTTGTGCAAGTTAAAATACTATTATTCAGCATTGTAAAACAATTGCCTTTTAAAAACTGAGTTCCTGAAAGTGTTGGTAGGTTTCTGCTTTCTTGTGGCTGCTCAGTTTGAATGAAATGAGTGGGTCTAACCAGGATGTGAAAAGCTACTTGGCTGCCTCTTGGTTTCTCCGGGGCAACCCTCTTCAGCTCTGGTTCTGCAAGGCTGAATGATGCCAAAAACACACACAAAAAAGATTTTCTTATAGCAGCACAGCAGCAGCAATGTGTCTTGCAACCGATAATCTGTGACTGCTTAGTTGAAATACTTACAAGTTATACTCGTATATTTAAGCTGCTCAGAAATGTTGGGGTTATGTTTAAGAGTTAGAGATGATTTTTTCATTTATTTATTTAATTAATTACCAAAACAGACAAAACTCACCAGCAGACACAGAGAACAATAACCCCACCCCCCCACCCCCACCCAAAAAAAACCAGCAAAAGATAAGTAATACTTAATTATAACCCATATGAAAAGAAAGAGAAAAAAGAATTCCCAACAGTAAATAAATGTTCATGTTTTATAAGTATTAGATGTCTTTTGTAAGGCTTTTATGTCTCATACTAACATGTAGCAACTCATAATGTAATAATGGCTCATAATGTAATAACTTAAATGTATAATACTTTATACTTAATAACTTAATGTATAATAACAGAATCACACAATTTCTGCAAAACATGGTGGAGCATTAAGTCCATAACGGCCACACCTGCACACTGACTACTAGAACTCACAGGCAGAGGTCTGTGTTTGACTATGATTTGTACATAGGTGGCACTACAGTAATAGGGTGGATTAGGGAACAGGGAGGGGGACTGTAGTTCATGTAGTTTAAGAGCATTTTCTTTGTTTACTATTGCTACAATAAATGCAGGAAACAATAACTTCTACATTAAAAACACATTTAAGATAGTTATTTTCTAATAAGTAGGTTAACACTCTTTCCTTCTATACAGCCTGATGAAGACTTTAGATTTAAAATGTTGCTGTTTTTATTGTTGGTCTTTAATGCCAATTTAATAAAGGCTTTTAAACATTTTCCTACTACTTACATTAAATACATGATACAAGCAGCATAACATGTTCATTCATTCTACTTTAGCAGCTGGACACAATAGTGGCCTTGCATCCAACATCAGGCAGCTCTTCAGCCAAAATGCATTACCGCATGGATTGTGATTCGACACATATCCTCTGGATGGTTCCATATAACCGTCATATATTGGAAGAAATAAAGTTTTCTTTTTTTCTAAATCCCATTCACCTGTTAAGCCCCTGATCTGAGTGATCATGGGCACAGTGCCTGACAAATGGAGCCCTGGACTGGATTTTTGTTGGCTAACTATAATTTATGAATATGTACTATTTATGCATGTTGTTTAGTTAGTTTAGTAGGTTTTTTTACTTGGGTGTCCTGACAGGCTGTTTTTACAACTGAAGAACTTCTGAGCTGGTTCATGTTTTGTATGACCCCCTATAAGTATATAGTCTCACAAGTTCCAAAATAAAGTAGAATGAATGAACATGTTATGCTGCTTGTATCATGTATTTAATGTAAGTAGTAGAAAAATGTTCAAAAGCCTTTATTAAATTGGCATTAAAGACCAACAATAAAAACCAGCAACATTTTAAATCTAAAGTCTTCATCAGGCTGTATAGAAGGAAAGAGTATTAACTTACTTATTTGAAAATAACTATCTTAAATGTGTTTTTAATGTAGAAGTTATTATTTCCTGCATTTATTGTAGCAATAGTAAACAAAGAAAATGCTCTTAAACTACATGAACTACCCTGTTCCCTAATCCTATCCTAACCCTATTACTGTAGTGCCACCTATGTACAAATCATAGTCAAACACAGACCTCTGCCTGTCAGTGAATTCAGGTGTAGTCACCTGAAGTCAGTGTGCAGGAGCCCCTAAAGTGTCATGAAGGAAAAAAAACTATATTGTGCGTACAAGATACTAAAACGTGCGCATGAGATACTAAATCGAGTGCAAGAGATACTAAAACAAGCGCACGGGATACAATTATTTCTCACATTTTGACTTGTCCGTGCATATGGCTCTCTGTACTAACCACTTCAGATGTTCACAGCCACACCCACGATACAATGGAGAAAAGAACTCAGCTCATCAACTTTTATTTTCACCTCAGAATGTCATAATCAGGGTTCGGATTACACAGTGGCTTTCAGGGAGCCCTATTTGTCAGTGCGCACAGCTTCTATACCATACAAGTGCACGTCAGCATGTTCAAGTTCAGATGACCCTGAAAATCATGATGTTACTGTTACTATTACAGATAATCAATACTGTCAATAACATGTTATAGAGTCTAAATAACAACAATAACAATAATAATAACTGACGTGCGTCATTTAAAGTTTCTACGGCGAACTACTGCAGGCTTCAGATTTAAAATTCCAACAGAACCAGCAATATTTTAGGAAAAGGTTGCTGTTCATATGCATCTATTCATTTCTGTAGAATTAATATAAAGAAAAGGACGAGGCAGCGAAGGCGGGTGAGGAAGAGGAAGACAACCATGAGGATTAATTAATCAGCATGAAGTAATTCTGTAATTAAAAGTATACAAGTCTGACTTGGAGTAAAAAAGTACGCACCACAGAAGTGTACAGTTATATTATGATTCATAATCATTAAAAGTTTTTATATTAAGTTGGCACATCTGTTCATATTATCATGCTATCTCTCTCTCTCTCTCCCTCCTTCTCTGCTGTGGTTTTTTAAATCTTTGTGAATGTTAACTAATGTGAAGAGTTCTCAAATCAAAACGAATTCACATTTGTGAATTACATGGGAGGACTTCATAAAGTATCATATACAGATGCTGCCCGAGTCTCTCTCAGTCTTTCCTCATCGACTGTCCCTTCATTTCTTTGTCGTTTCCCTTCTGTCTGTGGATTGTTATAATCAGGAGAAAGTGAATTGGGGCCGAAAGTTCAGTTTGCAACAATGAAAAGCAAACAGGAACTGAAGTAACACGTTCTGTCTGTCTGTCCTTCTGTCTATTCATCAATCACCTCCGTCCTGTGTCAGAACCATGGACAGCGCCGCGGTCAGGTCGCCAGACACAACACTGCACACAGCGTGGTGTCAATTAGTGAAGATACATGTTCGATACATGTGCGAATACACAAATAATATTGGAATATTTTCACTGTTATTATTTATGTCAGGATCAAAATGTTTTAGAGCTCCCCTCAATTGTCCAAAATGAGTCTTTCAGGAGAGCTCATGCCTGTTTCAGGTGAGCCCAGCTCTCCGTAGCTCCCCCCGTAGCATGCATATAATGACATTCTCGCTGCTCTTGCACTTGACAGGGAGACAGGGATCTTCATCGTTGTCTTCCTCTTCCTCACCCACCTTCTCTGCCTCATCATTTTCTTTATATTAATTCTACAGAAATTAATAGATGCATACGGAAAGCAACATTTTCCTAAAATATTGCTGGTTCTGTGGTGTTGGAATTTTAAATCTGAAGCCTGCATTAGTATGCGATAGAAACTTTAAATGATGCATGTCAGTTATTATTATTGTTGTTGTTATTTAGACTCTATGAAATGTTATTGACAGTATTAACTATCTGTAATAGTAACAGTAACATCATGATTTTCAGGGTCATCTGAACTTGGCCGTGCTGACGTGCACTTGTATGGTTTGATTTAGAAGCTGTGCACACTGACAAATAGGGCTCCCCGAAAGCCACTGTGTAATCCGAACCCTGATTATATGACATTCTGAGGTGAAAATAAAAGTTGATGAGCTGAGTTCTTCTCTCCATTGTATCGCGGTGCAGCTGTGAACATCTGAAGTGGTCAGTACAGAGAGCCATATGCATGGACAAGTCAAAATGTGGGAAATAATTGTATCTCGTGCGCTTGATTTAGTATCTCGTGCGCACAATATAGAGGTGATCTCAATATAAGAGGTGAAAGCATGTCCTTTCACCCTGCAGGAATGGCAAAGGTAAAAAATGGTGATAATGCAACACTTTTCTCACAGTATAAGCCATTGTTACATTATGAGCTGTTATTACATTATGAGTTGCTACACAGTTGGGCTCATAATGTAATAAATTGTTACATTATTACATTATGAGCAAAGACGTTATTACGTTAAGCACTCATAATTTTATTACATTATGAGCCAATTATTACATTATGAACTTTTATTACATGTAAGTTATTACATTATGAGCCGTTATTACATTATGAGTTGCTACACAACATGATTTACCCATGAAAGTGGTCACTTTAACGGGGTCTGTTGAAGAAAACTAGACTGATGCGCCTCCCCTTGGCTTGTTTTCAGGCTTTTAAAAAATCTAGTCTGTGGCAGGAGACTTTGGCCAATCACAGGTCGGTAAGATAGTTGATTCAAATCAAATCAAATCAAATTTTATTTATATAGCGCCAATTCACAACAAAGTTGTCTCAAGACACTTTACATATAGAGTAGGTCTAGACCACACTCTATAATTATATTTACATCCGACAATTGAAACAATTCCCACATAACCAAGCACTTTGGCGACAGCGGCGAGGAAAAACGTCCTTTTAACAGGCAGAAACCTCGGACAGATGATTGTTCAGTCTTATTCCAAAACCGTTGGTATTTAATGACTTGGGAATAAAACTCAACACTCAACTATTTCTCCACAATTGCTCACTGCATCTTTTAGTATGAATGTTCCTAATTAATGTTAATTCTGTGAGTTGGCCAAACAACAAGAGACACGGTACATGGTAATACGCTCTCTGTATTATGATGTCTGTATTATGATGCTCAGCTGAAGATGTTTTCACCTGATGATGTGTGCTTATTAAGGCCCATAAACAAACTTTATATGCTCCACTCTCATTTCACTTTTGGTCTTAGATCTTACAGAAAATTGACTGTCCTCAAAGTGTTTCCTAAAATAAACAATTTAGGAAATTTAATTCTTCTAATGGAAAAGAAAAACATGCTGGGTTTGAGAAAAATACCGTATTGTCATTTCTCTATGTATATATATATTAGTGCTGTCAATCGATTAAAATATTTAATCGCGATTAATCTCATGAATGTCATAGTTAACTCGTGATTAATCGTACATTAATCGCACATTTTTATCTCTTATAAATGTCCCTTGAATTATCATTTTAATACTCTTATCAACATGGAAAA
>JAJHUR010113564.1:1265-16939 GCA_027495735.1 Lutjanus campechanus | reverse complement strand
CAGTCTCTAAATGAGGATAGATAGTAACTGAAGACAGTCTCTCAGACTTCGCAGCTAAAACAGAGAGTTAAAGAAAAAAATCAATTGCCGAACCAATACAAAGTCTTTAAGGCAGTGCATGAAGGACTAGGGACTGGGGAGGTGACGTTATGTGCTTAGTACTGAGCAGAATGGGGAGAGAGCATTGTTTCTGGTAATAAATGTCCTTGGAAAAATGTAAGGGGCTAAGGTTTCTTAGTGGACATTCTCTCAGCTGTTCAAGCAACTATCTTGGTTTTGGTGAGATCTCTGACTGTCTGGTATCGCAAGACAAGTTTCGGAAGAACGTATTTTACACTAAAGCAGCTCTTTATTTGGTCATACAGGGAGGAAATGACTGCACTCGTGGTCAGTGTAGTGTAGTGCATGCAGAGCAGTGTAGTGACCAAGTATTTGGTTCGTTGAAAAATACCACTATGGAAGCCCTGAAGACCAAACCTGGAATCACCTATCGTGTAACTTGAAGATGCTGTCTTGCAGAGGTATAGACTGAAGTCAAAAAACTGGATGACTTGAGACTCAACAAAATCAAACCAGACTTGCAACTTGACTTGGACTAACACCAGTGGCCTTTGACTTCACTTGGACTTGAGCCCTTTGACTTGAAAATACTTGACACCCCCAAGTGCAAAGAGTAAGAAAGAAAGATTAAAGGAGACCTGCATTTTTGATTTTTTAGTGAGACCGTTTCATCCTTGCAATGAGACCTTCACTTGAAGAATAATAAGTCTGTTATGTAAAAAGTTTGAATCCATGAATCATTTCTTTTCCCCTCATCTCCTAAATCAGCTAACATTAACACTAGTCATGCTGCCTCCAAACAGAACTCATTAGCTCATGATTACAATGAGAAGTCATTTACACAAGCACTTAATTCCCCAGATCCACTTTGTTTGAATCAATCTGACAGCATCCAGTCAAGTTGCAGTCAAGTTCTTCCATGAAGAACTAACGTAACATTGCTGAGTTCAAATTGGAAAAGTGATAACAAAGATCATTTTCTTTATGTACAAAAACTACAAAGTGGTCAACAAACAACAAATTGCAGTACGCAACATGTGCAGAGCCTAAATTACAGAAGGAGACGCAACTATGTTCAACCTTGCTCGACATTTGAAGTTGCACAAACACCAGTAAGTTGAGGCATTGTTAATAAAATCGTATTACATTTGGTGAAGAGCACATTATGATTTGTTTAGGATTCAAACTCAAACTTTAGGACTTGGGATTTCACTTGTCCGTCTTCTCTTGGGACTTGAGTGCAAAGACAATTGACTTGGTCCCACCTCTGCTGCTTTGTAACCTATAACCTTGACACAGACTACTGACTGTGTCACCATGAAGATGAGAACATACATCTGTCTCAGGAAGAATCAGTATTGAAGTGGTTCTAAGTGGAATATGTTTATGTTAAAGGGGCCAAGGTAACCTGTAGTCAGGTTTGGACTTAAACACCCACTGACCTGCAGCTCTGTCTCTACTATCTACTATTGCACTTCTCTCTCTCTTTTTGCCTCTCAGTTATTGTCCCAAGCTGTTCAGAATTCCTTCAGCACACTTTATTTTCCTCCAGGCACAGTTCGATTTATTTTTATTGTCAATATGCAGTGAAATTCATTAACTTACATATTCCTTGATAAATGTGGTACGGTGCTCTGTGAAATATGAAGAGGATCCAGATCAAATGCATTGACCTGATATGTGAGTGTGCTGACAGGAGCTGTGCTGCTGAGCTGAGTGCTACTCTGAACTGTGACAGACCTCAGCTTTGATGTGTAATGTCGAATTTCCATACAGTTGGACACCAGCGCTTGGCTGTACTGTATCCATGACGACACTTGTTAAGCCAATCAGGTCAGCGCTGTTACCACCTGCCGTGAGCTTCAAGCGGAAATCCATAGTATGAATGTGGTGCAGCTACACCATACTGTGCTGAGCCAGTGGAAAAGAAGCATAAGACTGTGTTTGAGTGGAGCTCTGGGTCTAATGTTGAGCCCCGAAGATCCTGTTAAAAAGCTGTCCTGTGCTTCAGGGCAGAGGGTGGATTTTCACTCTGGTCACACCCTTCTCCCACAGAATACTCCTGCTCCGTCCCAGTCCCATGACAGAGTAAAAAAAAAATACTGTCCCATCCCAATCCCAGAAGAATGACTCCCATCTTATCTTGTTGAAAGACCACCTGCACTAGACTTCATGCATTAGGAGGAGTGGCCTCCCTGAACCAATACAGCGGCTGTTCCCTAGGAATTGTGGGAATTGGTGTTGGATGTATACAGCTGGGCACATTAATTTAAAGTGCTTGACCGACCAAAACTACACATAATGAATAGTGAAATTGACTCCCATCCAGTGGGAATCCCATGACCCACAGGATTCCCCAAAAAATGATCTCCTCTACTTCAGACTCATTGGTAGCTTAGTACATAGTGTGCACTGATCAAAAATGTATATAGTATTTATTAAAAGGTGCACAGTTTTGATGGTTATAGTAGTGAGTTCCAGCAGTGATGTTGCCATCTACCATTGAGCACCCAAGTTCAGGGTGTAAGCAATGTTGTTGCTGTTTCCAATACCTCCTCATACCTAAATGACTGAATGGGTTGCTTGCCAATGATTCCCAAAACAACATGACTGTTAAGAATATCAGCAACAGGCATACCAGACCTTGTTTGTTGCATTATACAAATCACCTGACATAAGTCACGTCGACAATGTAACTTAAGTAAGGCATTGTACATGACCTCACTTAAGTCGCGTAGATAATGCCTCTTATGTAACGTAAAACTCAACCTTAATACTTTTGGTTTCACATGGCACAAAAACCCTAGTTTCTTGGGCAAAAGTCATCAAATGACTTGTGTAGTGTAACTTAAGTAACATTACGTACATGACTCATGATACATAACTCACGTGATGTTACATAATAATGTAACTTAGGTAACTTAAAACTTTAAATAAGTCAGTGTTGACTTGGTTTTACACGAGACATGAAGCCTAGTCTCCAGAGTGAAAGTCTTCATGTGATTTATGTAATGTAATGCGAGTCACATACTTAATGTAACTAAGGTAACTTAAAACTTTAAATAATAGTGTTGACTTTTGGTTTCACATGGGACAAGAACCCCTGTCTCCTGGGTGAAAGGTATCATGTGACTTGTGTGATGTGACGTAATGTAAGGTAACATAATGCATACATGATGTTATTGAACATGTACATAACATAATTTACAACATAACTTAAAATAAGTTTTGACTGTTGGTTTCCTGTGTGAAAGTTGTAACACTGTGTAAAGTAACGTAACGTGACATATGGAAGTCACATACAACGTAACTTAGGTAACCCTAAACTTTAAATAAGTCAGTGTTGACTTCTGGTTTCACATGGTGCACAAACCCCAGTCAACTGAGTGAAAGTTGTCGTGTGACTTGCGTAACGTTATGTAAGTCACATAGGTAATGTAACTTACGTAACTTAAAACTTTAAATAAGCGGGTCTTGACTTCTGGGACACATGGGACATGAACCCCAGTGTCCTCAGTGAAAGTTTTCATGTTACATGCGCAATGCAACACAGCGCAAAATTATATACATACTGTTATGGAAGTCACAGACATAATGAAACATAGATAACTTAAAACTTACAATAAGTAAGTGTTGGCTTTTGGTTTCACATGGGGCACAAACCCCAGTCACCTGGGTCAAAGCGGTCACATGACTTGCATAATGTAATTTAGGCAACTTGTAACTTTGAATAAGTCAGTGTTTACTTTTGGTTTGACAAGGGACATAAACACCCAATCCCCAAACCAACCCCCAACAGTGCCTGTACTGAGTGTTTTGGTCTGCTAGGAAATTATGTGAAGTACTGACTGACCCTAATCATAGTTTGATTTTAAAATGCTTTTACCGATGTCAGACTCGTAAATGTCACAAGTGGCCAGTAGAAAATGCATTTTGAAGGATCAATTTTGTTTGTTGGAGCTTTTGGCAGAGCCCTCTCCCCACTGTGAAACGTTTTTACACCTTTTTACAGCCATGACAGCCTCCATGTCTGCTGCGAGTTGCACTGCGGGTCAATAGTTTCCATTAAAACCACAGTGAAAAATCGAGCAATTTCACTATGAGGTTTGGCTTTCTTAAATGTCCTTCATTTTGCAGCAGGGAAACAGTGTGTGTGTGTTTTCATGAGTATTCACACTGGTCTCCCCATGTGTGTTCCATTATGGACATTCTTATTACTTCCAACCAAATCCACACCCACACTCCCACATCCCACCACACACATACACACACACACACACACACACACACACACACACACACTCACACACTCCTTGCCTTCTTCTCTCCCCATCAGTCAGTTCTGTTCAAGCTTTTGCAGACATCAGACAACCTCAGTTTACTACAGAGGTGGAAGTAACTAAGTACAAGTACTTTGTTACTGTACTAAAGTTGATTTTTCAGGTATCTTTACTTTACCAGGTTATTTATTTTTCTGACAACGTTTTACTTTTACTCCCTACATTGTAACACAAATATGTAATATGTCTGTACTTTCTACTCCTCACATTTTCAAGTTTCAATGCATTTGAGGGGAATTATTGATTATTTTTATTTTGCATCACTGTAATAAAACTTTTGCATTATCAACATCGAGACCAATTTCAACTTGAATGGACAGGACAAAAACATTCGTGAAAGATGTAACAAGACAAAAACAATGTTAAAGACATACAGTAAGACAAAAAAGACGTAACAAGATGAAAAAGACATAAGACAAAAACATTGGGAAAGACATAATTGACAAGACAAAAAAGGCATAACAAGATTGTAAAAAAAAAAGATGTAACGAGACAAACAAGACAAATAAAAGATGTAACAAGACAACAAGATGTAAAAGCCCTCACAAGACAAAAAATACATAAAAGGATGAAAAAGATGTAACAAGATGAAAACATTTGAAAAGACATAAGGGACAAGATTTAAAAAAAGACATAACAAGACAAAAACAACATAAAAGATGTAACATACCATAACAGATATAACAAGACAAAAAATATATAACAAGACAAAAACTATGTAAAAGATGTGACAAGACAAACAGATGTACTGTAACAAAACAAAAAAGGTGTAATATAACCAAACACACGTAAACAAGACAAAAACAACATAAAAGACTTAACAAAACGAAGACTAGACAAAAATGACATAAACGATGTAACAAGACGAAAACAAGATGCACCAAGACAAAAACGGCATAAAAGACCTAACAAGATGAAACAGATGTACCTTTACAAAGTAGATGTAACAAGACATAAGCAATGTAAAAGATGTAACAAGATGAAAACACATGTAACAAGACAAAAAAGATATAAAAGACATAAAAGGATGAAGCAGACAGAGACGGAGCCTTGGCTGCAGTGAAAAGCTGAGGTTCAGTTAGTTTTGCACAGAAACAGACAGTAGAAATGTCCTTCAGAGGACGACTTTTTACTTTATACTGTGAGTTCATTTTAAACACTGTACTTATACATTTACACTTGAGTAAAGAAGTTAAATCAGTACTTCAACTTTTACCCTTTTATACACAAGTATCTGTATTTCTATTTGAGTACAGCAGAATGTGTGGACTTTTTCCACCTCTGGTTTACAGCTCTCTTCCGCTGCTGAATCCAAAACTGGCTTTTAAAACATATTTATTGTAGACCTCCTTTGGCCTACACACACACTCACTCACACACACACACACACAGTGTTTGTAAGAGGACAGATAGGGTTGCCTGATCCCATGCCCTCCAGTACCTTGAGAAAAAGTTTGCCTAATGATCTGACTTTTTGCACAGGCTGCACTTTTAGAAAATTAAAATTCACTTAAAGCTGACATCCTTTGGCTGCTGCAAAGTCTCTTCTCTTCTCCTCTTCTTTTCTCTTCCTCCTCCTTCCTTCCTTCACCCTTTCAGATTTTCCTACGGAGTAAATATGCAATCCTCAACCACCAACCCAAGCATTTCTACGTTACGTGTCTTTCATTCCCTCTGCTTTGTGCAATTCACATAATTTAGTCCCACACACACCACATACAGGCGTACAGTATGCTAATGTCTCTGGACCCTGAGGCTGTTATTAACTGTGCAAGAGTGTAAGACCACACACTCCAGCAGCAGACATGTCTCTCCACTGGAGTTTTGGTTGTAAAGACAGGGCAGCCTTGTTTATCTGTGTTTATACTGTCTTCTAGTTGGACTTTGGTTCCACTGAATGCTTAAGTTTGAATTATATGCTACTGAAAAGCTTTTCTGAAAACAAACTTGAATAGGATGTACATGGATGGATTTCTGAACGGGTATACTGGGATTAGGTCCAAGCCTCAAGGGCTCCCCTGGGCTTCACCTGTAAAAAGCAATTCAAGGAGACACAATCTGACTACAAAGAGACACAAAAGACTACAGAGACAACAAAAACACCAAAACCACTACACAGAGAAAGAAAACTACAACAAAGAGGCACGAAATGACCACAATGAGACATAAAAAGGACTACAGAGAGACAGAATATGACAACAAAGACACCAAAGCAACTTCAGGAGACACCAAAAGATCAAAAAGAGACACAAGGACTTTAGAGACACAATAATGCAACAAAGACAACAAAACAAAGAGAAACAAAATGACTACAACGAGAGACAGACTGACTACAGAGACTCACAAAATGACCACAGAGAGACACATAATTACTATAGAGAGACACAAGACAACCCCAAAGACACACAAAACAGCACAAAATGACCACAAAGAGACGCAAGATGATCACAGCGACATAAAACTACAGAAAGGCACAAAACAACTACAAAGAGAGACAATAAGTGACCACAAACAGGAGCAAAACAAAGAGACACAAAATAACTGCAAAGAGACAAAATTACCACAGAAAGAAACAAAACAACCACAAAACGACTACAAAACTTTTAAAAAAAGGTCAATAACACCTACAAGGAAACGATACATAATGCCCACAAAAAGATATATAAAGAAAGAGACAAAGAGACACATAAAGAGAAGACAAAAAATGAAGACAGATATGCAAAACATCATCAAACATTAGCAAAACATCTATAAAAAGTCAGAACTACAAAGAAAAAGAGAAAATAACCACTTAGAGCCACAATATCACTAAAAATATAAAGAGACACAGAATGACTGCAGAGAGACACAACAAAACAACTACAAAGAGTCACAAAATAGTTCCAATGGAACTAAAATGACCACAAAGAGGCACCAAATGACTACAAAGACACGGAATGACTATAAAGAGAGACAACAAAATAACTACAAAGAAACAAAACAACTGCAACGAGAAGCAAAACTACAAAGAGATACGAAATGACTACAAACAGGAGCAAAACAACCACAAAGATAAACAAAATAAGGCACAACAAAAGTAACCAAAAAAGTAACAACAAAACGACAACAATAGAAACACGGAATGACTATGGAGAGACACAACAAGACAACTACAAAGAAACTAAACAACTGCAAAGAGAAACAAAATGACTACAAACAGGAGTAAAACAACCACAAATAGTCAGAAAATGACTACACAAAGACAGAATGACTACAGAGAGACAAAATACAACAACAACACCAAAACAACTACAAAGAGAAACAAAATATGACAAAGCAACCATAAAGAGACCCAAGATGATCTCAAAGAGACAGAAAACTACTGAAAAAATGCAGGACAACTGCAAAAAGACAGAAAATGTCCACAAACTAGGAAAAAAAAAACAACTACAAAGAGACCACACATAGAAACCACCACATATCCTTTTTTGTCTTGCTGCTATATAGGACAGATGCTGGGTCCTTTTACAGATCTGTGCAGGCTCATTGTCTCCTAATCTGTCCATGGTGTTGTATTGACAAAAAGATATTTTAAAACATTAAGGACAGGGGACATTTTTAGGATCAATGGCAGGCAGGCCGGTAAGCAGCCACAGACATTAGTCAGGAGGCAGTTACAGTCCAGAGAAGCTCAAATATTATTGTCCATTATTACACATTTTGTAGAAGAGTAATGTGGGGGTGGTAAGAGTTTAATTTCCCTGGTTGTATTACTGAGGGTCTGGATCAGAGCTCCTGCCAAGCCCAGCAGGCAGCAGATGAGCTATTTACTGCTCCTGCTCGACTTGGAAACTCTTTGTGGGGAAGTGAATGAGAGATGCTCCGTGCTCCTTCAGCAGCAACTGTCCAGGTGCCCTCGGGCAAAGTGTTTAAACACTAACCAAAACTAAATCCACTTTTTTTCACTGCAGCGCTGGTGTGTGTCAGGGTTCAAAATGCACTTTTTGAATGTTGTGAAGCGAGTGTTTTCTGCCTTAAAAAGGGTGTTAAACCTGCTGTGCAGAACTTT
Source organism: Lutjanus campechanus (assembly GCA_027495735.1). Classification (NCBI taxonomy): domain Eukaryota; kingdom Metazoa; phylum Chordata; class Actinopteri; order Lutjaniformes; family Lutjanidae; genus Lutjanus; species Lutjanus campechanus. Next base: position 8,491 of record JAJHUR010113564.1, on the reverse strand, counting down.
TACATATAAATGAACATCTGTTGCATTCAGGCCCTCGCCAAACTATTTCACAGAAAGCAGGTTAAGCCTGTCAACACCAGGTGAATCTCGCTGTGTTTTGCTGTATAGCAGAGTTTTAAAATCTGGTGTCTATGCTGACAATCCCATGATGGTGTGCCAGTCCTGATGCGTGAGTTTAATGTCAACCAGCAATGAAGACAAATGGGGAAGCAACCATAGCAGCAGAGCAGGCTACAGCATGGTGGAGCCAAAGGTTGAAAACTGTGAAAATATGTCAGCTCTTTAGTTCTTTATAGTGGTTACACATCTTTCTGTAATTTTACACATGTTTGTGGTTGTTTTTTTCCTGTTTGTCTCTTTGTAGTTTTGTCTCTCCTTGTGGTTGTTTTGTCTCTCTTTGTAGTTGCTTTGTTTCTCTTTTTGGTTTGTTTTGTTTCTCTTAGCGGTTATGTTGGTTTTCTTTGTAGTTGTTTTGTTTGTTTCTCTTTGTAGTGTTTTTTTTTTGTTTCTCTTTGTAGTTGTTTTGCTTCTCTTTGTGTGGATGTTTTGTTTGTTTCTCTTTGTAGTTGTCATGTTTCTCTTTGTAGTTGTTTTGCTTCTCTTTGTGGTTGTTTTGTTTGTTTCTCTTTGTAGTTGTCATGTTTCTCTTTGTAGTTGTTTTGTCCCTCTTTGTGGTTATTTTGATGTCTTTGTTGTCATATTGTATCTCTGTAGTTATTTTGTCTGTTGGTATTTATTTTGTGTCACCTTGTTTTGCTCTAGTTTGTAGTGAATTTGCATCTTTTTCTCTTTGTAGTTGTTTTGGTGTCTTTATTTTGGCATTGTCTCTCTGTATAGTTTTTCTGACTCTATAGTTATTTTGTGTCCCCCTTTGGTTGTTTTGCTGCTGTTTGTACTCATTTTGCATCTCCTCATGGTTGTTACATGTCTCTTTGTAGATGGATTGTGTCTCTATACACTGAAACTGTAATAAGTGGACTGAGCTGTTGGCTGCTGTCTTAGTGGAACATTACAAACTTCCAGCCATGGCTGGATAACTCTACTGACCCCAGCATTTCTTTTAAAAAACCCACCTCCACTCAGCATTCATCTCCAGGGTAGTGAGTTTAAAAGGGCTTTTCAGTTGTCACTTTTGGTCACATTGCGTCAAAACATGCCCAGTTAATTTGCATTTCACCTACCAGTTATAAAACACCAAGCTGTTGCAAGTCGTGCCCAAGATGTACCATAAGCTGACTCGGGCTAGAGAGCACCAGACCCACCTCCAAGTGGTTTGCAGTGACATCTCACCAACCACAGCCAATCCTTTCTCCTTTAAACAACTCATGTCTGTCTGCAGAGTTGTAAAGAGGTTGTGTCTGTGCGTTCAGCTCTCAGTACTTTTGCAACTTCAAACTGAATCTCTGTGGTTTGAAGTTTAGTTTCTCTCCCACGTTGCTGTTTATACTTTCAGGTATCGGCTATATTTTATTGTTTCATGTTCACTTTCAGACAACATTTCCTGATTTTGCTGCTCCATAATAAAAAAGAAATCTGTAATATATTCAATTCATAAACTGACCATGATGTGTCATGAGAGATCAAGGAAACACGTTAAATTGAAATTCAAATGACACCTTCAAGCATCTGTAATGCAGATGCAAATCCCTGCTGCCGGGCTGATGCTCCAAGTCAAACTGAGTCGAGCCAAGCAAGCTCATGTGTATGTAAAAAAGGGAGCTTAGGTTCCCCAAAAGGCAATTTAATATTGTCACTCCCCACTCCCTGCTGGCTAAGCTTGATGCTTATTTGTGGGGAGTGATGAGGCCAGGGCCTAGATCCCAAATATCAATCCTCGCACAGGGATTAAAAGTCAGGATCTATTAAGACATTTTTATGCAAGGTAACAAGAGGCCAAGAATTGCTGTGCCAATGCAATTCTGGGTCGGGAGTCTGCTGCGAGTTAATCACTGTAAATCATGGCAAAAACACTGAATTTTGGATATTATATCAGCCAGATTTGATTAATCTGCTTAATGAGGTCAGTATTTGCCCTGATACCTGCCTACCCAATCTGTGCACCCTGCCTGACTGGTACTGCTCAGGGGACCAGCTCTCAACAAACCAAATGTGGGACAAAGAGACATGTTACCAATGCAGATAGGTATTCTAAAAGAAATCTCTATTTTGTTCCTTAGTTGGTAACATCTCTGTGCTCTGCCCACAATAAACAACAGATACGTTTTTCAGTCTTTTGTTGTAGCTGCATTTTCTTTTCTTTGTACTCGTCTCCATCATATTCCGTGTAAATCAGCATAGCTTGTGATTTTGTGGCGACTCCCAATTTTCCCATTTGGGCAAAGTTAAGCAAAGACAGCATTTGACCCATGTGTGTACAATTTGATTGACATCAAACACAACCCTGTGGTGACAGCCTTCCCTGCTTTCTTAACAGCCATTGGATAAAAAGCAGATTTTGGAAAAGTGTCTGTCCTGCAGTTGTTGACTTTTGAAAACTCGAGCCAATCAAAATGCAGGGATGATCTCAAAATGTAGGATGTGGAACAAGGGATAAAAATGCTGTGCAGTCCCAAATAAAGTGGGACATCTGGTCACCCTTGGTACTGCTCATGTGTAACACAGATGAGAATAAAGCAGATGCCTCACTTGTTTGCTACTTCATTGATTGAGACCTTTTTCAAAAAAGTTTGAACATCCTCTGAATGCTGTATATATGTTCTTATATGTTTATCACATTTATTATCATATGTTTGAGACATACATGGACAGACGTATACTCTAGTAGTGTATAATTAGTTAACATTTTATCCTGTATATCAGATTTAAGTATTGGATTGGGTTATACTTTATATTAAGGTGCTTGTAATAAGCTATGATAGGTAATAATGCCCTTATAAGATGCTTATTAGCATTAATGTGCGTTAAGACTATTTAAGTGTTAATAATAACATAAAAAACATGTTAAATGTTGGAGTATAAGACATGTATAAGGTGACTCATGAGAAACTTGTTAACAGTCTGTGGACTGCTTAAAGCCATATTTTCTTTTGTTGTTTGTTTATAATAGCATTATAAACACATTGAGTCTAACCAACCTACCTACTATATCATTGTTAAACCTTTGCTAAACTTGTGTTGTTGCCTTATTAAGATTTTGACACATTTATTATTAATCCCTGCAGAGAAAAAAAAGCCTCAAATAGTAATGGTTTAAAAAAATCACAGGTAACTGTTAAAAAGTGCATTACAAAGCATTAATTAACCTTAATAAGCATTGTTCGCACTTCAGATGTGCTACTGCTAAAAGTAACAGTTAAGCATTAATTTTAAAGTTAATTAATTAAAGTTCATAATAAAGGATTTATTAAGCTTTATTAAGCGCTGTTCACACTTTAGACCCAGTACCTCCTAAATACATAGTTAACTGTTAATAAGTGTATAATAAATGATTAATTAACCTAAATACGTATAGTTCACACTTTAGATCCAGTACCCCCAAAAATGCATAGTTACCAGTTAATAGGTGTATAATAAAGTGCTTGATTGACCTTAATAAATATTGTCCACACTTCTGATCCGGAAAAGTCTGAATCCATAGTGACTTGTTCATAAGTGAATTATAAAAGATTAATTCAGCTTAATAAGCATTGTTCACATTTTACATCCGTTACCCCCAAAATGCTTAATTAACTGTTAATAAGTGCACACTTAACTGGTAATAAATGCATAATAAAGTAAGTAGGTAAGTTTGTGTACCTAAATAAATGTGTTTGTAATGTTATTCCTAATTTTTTTTAAACTCATAACCCTTTTATTAACATTTTCCAAATGGTCTATAAACTGTTAACAAGTTCCTTATAAGACTGCTTATAAATATCTTAGTCTAACAATAAACATGTTTATTATACTATTATTAACACTTACATAGTCTTATTAACACATATCAATGTTAATGAGCATCATACAAGTGCTTCATTACCTATTAACTAACACTTATTACAGGCAGCTTCATATAAAGTGTTACTTTTTCTGTTGAACCTTTTTTAGTCAGCATCTTGTGGCCAGTGGAGGAACTGCAGCTGACAGAGTAAACAGACACTGTCAGTGCCCTGGCAGCGCCTCCTTTAGGTTGGTTATAAAGCATGTTAGACATTTGAGGGATTTTTTGATTTAGTGTGTGTTGATGGCTCACTTTACACTCCACATCTGAGCGTGATAGTCAGTTGGCAACAGCTGTCAAGTGAAACAGACTGTGTTCCTGCTGTTAGACACGGTGTTAGTTTCAGAGTCGTACGGCTGCTTATAAAATTCTCACTTTTTCTAAAATGAATCAGATGAATCGGATCCAGATTTTTCCGTCAGACGGCCTGAAAGCATTTAATTTTGATTAAAGGAGTCTCTGCAGCGGCGTTAACGCATACAGGGAACTTTCTCTGGATAAATGAATGCTGGATAAAAACCTCCCTTTACTTAAGAGTGGTGTGAAATATTAAGTGCTGAGGTGTAACCGAGTGTTCTGGCCTCCCTCAGCTGATGGATGTGGGAATACCGGAGCGAGTCGTTTCATTTGCTGCTCTTCCTCCTCTGTCTGCCCTCAGGAGCTGTTCTGGGGAAAAAAAAAAAAAACCTGCATTACGGAACAACATTATAGCCTTTGTCACATTGAGTGGGGATAATACCCCCACCCATTTATTTTCTATAAGTACATGTCAGAAAGTGGAGCACTTTATTCAGCAGATGTAATGAATGCACAGACATTTGTCTTGATGACAGTATTATGCTGCACAGCCAAAGAGCAGACAGCACATCAGTCATACTGAGAGGAATGACTTCAACCAGTGTTCATGCTACACAAGTGGATTACAGAATGCTTGGAGTATTTACCATGAATATTAGTTAGGTGTAAAGGAGCATTCTGTTTATTACAACTTGGATCTTATTTTTTAAGCTTTTGAGCCAGAGTTGAACCATTTTGAAAAAATATCTAATTGCGATTATTTTGACTGATATTGCAGTCGCGCTATTTTAGAGGTAATGATCATTTTTACATCATCATTATGAGTCTGTAGAAGCTGACTTGTAGGACTGGACATCTCTGCCTCATCGCATTCATTCAATTAAAAGTTTTTTGACATATTTTGCCTTCAACGAATATTGCACATTCTGCAATTAGAAAATTGCAGTTTCAAGATTTTGCTAAGTGTAACCCCAGCGACAGGCTTACTGGACCTTAAATTATAGTACATGGCAGTTGACACTTAATCACTGTGCATTTTCATTCTAAATTAAAATAACAAATCAGGGATAATTATCTCAACACTTTGCAGGCCAACAGGCTTTGTTCCACATCAAAATGACTAGAGTACATCTGACATCAGTGGGGGTGAAAATTCAATTAAATGTGGTCAAAGCAGGAAAGTCAGTAAATCCGTCTACACTGATCTATGAATCAATGTGGGTGATTCTCACAGCTGACCACAGCTGCTTTATACTATATGAAAAGCTTCTCTTCATTTCTTGAAATCCCTGCAGCACCTGAAGGCAGCAGCATCAGACCGTGCCATTATGCTCTGTTTACCCCCATTAAATAACCTGAAAATAACAGTAGGCTGCCACAGTACAATGAACGAGGGGAGTTACATTAGAATTATTGCGAGAGAAGTATTGATCCAATGTAATCATCACCAAATCAATTTCTTTGTATTGCCGAGCCGTCGTTACACATTTAACTGTGACTGGTGCAGCTTTATCAGAGTGATGAAACAAGTGATGTGACTCATCAGCGAGTATTTAATGATCACCACACCCACAGATCTATATACACCTTCACCCAGCCCTTTGCACATTGCGCTGCTGCATATACGCAAGCCAAAACAGAAGGCGTGCATGGAGACGCACAGTACAGATGCCAGAGCTGCCACCTTGTGTTCTGCATTTATTAGAGATTTCAACTGAGGCTGCAAAATGTTAAACTGAGGGTGCAATGCATGCTTTTGCACCATTGTAGCCTCTTTAATTGTGGTGAAAACCAGGACAATTTGAGAGTGAACGTTGAAATCTGGGACATTCTAGTGTTTTACAGATATGTTTGGACTTCTGGTCACTCCGCATTTACTTTTCGTTTCAACACAGGACTTGAGCCCTGGTCTCCTGGATGCAAGTTGTGTTTGTTTGAGCCATCCATCAACTAAATCTCCTTCTGGGGACTTTCTTGCTCCTCTCCTGTCGAACTCACTACACCCACTAAAGGTCGCTGCCCAATAAACAGACATGTCAATCAGAATAAGTCTGTAGAATCTGATTTGCAGGACAGGACATCTGTGCCTCAGCACATTCATTGATTAAAGTTTTTTTTTTTTACATACATTTTGCCTTCAACAAATATTGCATGTCCTGCAATTTGCAAAAAAATACAATACAATAAATTCAATACAAATTTGATTAACTGTACAGCTGTATTTTGAGCCATCATTTCCTTATGTTGTGAAAACACTGTACTTGTCAAAATAGGTTCTGAGATCTGAAACACAATGACCAAAACCAAAGCTAATGAGGAAGCAGTCAGTCTAGTCACATCTCCCTTTTTTCAGTAATCGAAGTAGGTCTAATCATTCTAATTAATTAGAATGATCTTTTGTGAAGTGCCTGATCTACATTCCTCCATCTGCTCCCCTTGATGAGACTATTTCCATCAGTGTTGGGGTGCAGTGGTCAAGTACACCCATAAAAATAGATTAAAGACTCGTGGTGGATATTCTCTCAAATTCATCTTTTATGTGTAGGGCAAATGAATACAACCAGGGTCTGTAATTAACACCCACCAAGCCCCAAATGCGAGTAGATTTTCCGGAGTCCTATCCATCACACTGACTGGTAAATGTAACTATGCTGAAAGTCTCTACCCATACTTGCCAACCCTTCCAATTTTTCCAGGAGACTCGCGTTTTTCATCGTCCTCTCCCTATTTCCTCAAAATTCTCCTGTATTCCTCCCTAATTATGAGAAGATTTCACACCCTGCTTTTCCTTTTCATCATCAAAACCTGTTTCCAGCACTGTGCAGCTTGTAAAACCCTCTATGATTCCAAAAGTCTAGAAGACTTCCAGGAAAGAAGATGGAAAGTTTTAAAGGAAAGGGGCATGCATTCTGTAAAATCTGCTTATCATTTTTCTTTTACACTGTAAAACCAAATGCTGAAATTAATTATTTGTAAAAAAAAAAAAAAA
>JAJHUR010113559.1:1195-12514 GCA_027495735.1 Lutjanus campechanus | reverse complement strand
CTTTTACGTCTTTTTTCATTTTGGTTATGACTTCATCTTGTTATTCTTTTTTCCTGTTATGTAATTTTTGTCTTGTTACATCTCTTCACAAAAGAATAGTCTTTTCTATGCGTTATTGTCCCATCCTTTTTAGGTTAAAATCACTCTTGAAGTTGTGTAGGCAGCATGCAATAATGCAAAATAAAAATAATCAGTAATTCTCCTTAAATGCAATAAAACAAGTAACAAGCCTGTTTTTAAAATGTAAGGAACACAAACTAGAGATATTTGTGTTAAAATGTAAGGAGTAAAGGTGAGAAGTTGTTAGAAAAATAAATACTCAAGTTAAGCAAATTTATGTACTTACTTACTTCCCACTTCTGCATTTACATATGGATATTTTAATACAAATTACGACCAGGCTGTCTTTGGTGAGGATTTTTCTTTAACAACCTGCTTTGCCTCCACTTCACTGAACTTGAAAGTGCCTTGCTGGATGGTAGTTGTTTTAAGGAGGCGACAACAGCAGCTCTTTCTCAGTTTGTTCCAGCCGTTCTGAGCATTTAAACTGGTGATACTCCAGTTATAAGCCTGCCTCTACCACCCTCAGGCTACTGTGCCCCCATTTCAGGCCCAGTGGAAACATCCCCAGCAGTGCTGCCTCTCCACTGCACAACACTCACCATGATTGTGTTCATACAGTCTTCACTGACAGAGATGGATCCAAATGTAACTAATTAGAGGACGCCAACTGTTACTGCAAAACGGCCCCAGGAGGCTTCAAATTCATCAGGAATCTTGATGTTTTCAAACACCACTGCTAAAGCTCATATAGAATTCTGTAATGTGTTCAAAAAATATTTATCTTGGCAGAGCATTTGAGGAAATGTACAGTTTTACCTTTAATTTGATTTAATATGTTGAACATCTGCAGCATGTTTTCTTGGGTTATACACATTAAAGTGTGCTGCACCTTCACACATATTTAATTATACATTTCTTCTGATTTCCTCAGACTTCTCTCTCTGTTGCAATCTAGCAATTATCCTCCTCCAAGACCAACATGTCCTCATACCTAAATGACAGATTATGTCAATTGCCAATGAATCCTAAAACAACATACATGACTGATGTAGAGTACAAGCAACGCGCGTCATGGACTTTACGTATGTTAAATCATGCGACAGTAAACACGAGGCTGTTAGGTTTTGGCACTAAAACTACTTGTTTAGGTGTAGGAAAAGACTGTAGTTTGTGTTAATTTAAATATGTGCATCATGTGACATAAGTGACACAAGTCAAATCCATAATGAAACACGAGTAACTTTAAACTTTATAAGTCAACATTGATGTTTGGTCTCATGAACCCTGGTGTCCTGTATTTATTTATTTGTTTGACTCATCAGTCCACCCCCATCTACTCCACACTATATAGAGTCTATACTATGAGGATTTACTGGAGTGATGATGCCAGACATTGTTGCATTCTGTTTGATGGTTCTGTTAAAGGAATAATTTGATAGTTTTTGAGACATGTTTATTTTCTTTTATGAAAGTGGTATCAGTCTTCTCCTCTATTGCTTGGAAACTTTGCAATTAACTAAGGATTTAAAGCCTGAAGTCGATTTGCTCTGCTACATTTCGGTTTGTGTTCTGATTATAAAAACTCATCTAATGATGTTTATGGGTGCTGATAGGCGTATTTTTAAACTTTTTTTTTTCTCCCCGTGCTTCCACTCTTCATGCTAAGCTCTGTTGATTGCCCACCGCCTCTAATCCCATAGTTAGCACACAGACATGAGTGGTATTGACCTTCTCATTTACCTCCCGGCATGAAAGCAAATAAGTGTATTTCCGACAGTGTCGATTAGTTCCTTTAAGGCCTGTGAGGCTGACATCTGGTCAATATTTAATGGTGTTTTCACACCTAAAAGTCCAAACCAAGGTTCATATTTTTGGTATGTTTTAAACATTTGATCTGGTTAGTTTTGGTTTCACATTGCAATTACGACAGCGTGCTACAGAGCTGTAGATGAATCCAGTGGTCCGTCATCTTGCAGTGCAGTGGCACATCGTGTCTGTAATCCTCCGTGTCTGCTTGTTGGGTCTAGAAGGAATCCCAAATTTATGGGACTCTCATGAGATTTGTCATTTTTTGGGTCAAAATGTTCACTCTCGTGATATCTCCCAGATCTGGGGTTCCCTTTTAATGACCATCGTCTGCTGTTGCCTGCTGACAGTGACAGCATGGATAATCGGATTGACCACGTTGAACAGTGGCCCTCAGTAACTGATGAAAGTTCTGTTTAGGATGGCGACATTAATGTTCTTAAATTTTACACAGTAGTTAGACATTAGTTGTGGTAATAGCCAGAAATGGATAACAGAGAAAAGAAAAAAACGGACCACTTCAACCATGTTTAATTAAAATATATATGAATTCATATTTTTTCATCAGGTAAGATTTTCAGGAACAAGGTTCTTTTCTTAATATTTTTGATCCACTCTGGCACATGGCGGTCCTCTGTACACTCTGTGAATCTCTGTAGAGTGTCTGGTCTCAGACAGTGAGAAATTAACGACCAAATTAGTTACTAGCGACTCATAAATTAACCATTATTTTCCAATACTCTGTGTCATATCAACCAAAGCATCTCAGCTGAAAAAAAAAACAAAAAAACATAATGCGGTGCTCTCAGAAAGGCGTTTTCAGATGAGAAATAAAACACTTTGGTGGACACAGCCCCTTAGAACACAGACAACATCATACAAAATCACTCATGTAATCCTGATCTGCAATGAGAACAAAAATCTTAACTTCTCGCACAAGTTTTCTCGGGTGTCTGGCAGCCCTGAGGCAACCACATAATAAAACATGGGACCTCTGCAGTGCCTATACCTGTATCAGCCTGCATCTCCGCCCTTCCCCTCTCTGCCTGATTATCTATTTATTTCCCATTCCCCCTCTCATTCTATCTCATTCTGTCTGCAATTCTCTTACCTCTCTCTCTCACTCCTTCCATTTAAATCAACAGAGGGCCAGAGAGGGTTAGTTGAATACCACTTTAATCTCTTTCTCTTTCGAGCCAGTCTTATGCTATAAGCCTCTATTGGTAGGCAGCCAGTGACTGCTGAGTCTTGTTAGCTCTATACCCTCTCGAGACTGTTTAATGTGTTGCATTGCTATTCAGTGGCCAGGGAGAGAGAGAGAGAGAGAGAGAGGGCAATGGTAGAGGGAAGTATGGGGAAGGAGAAACACAGAGTGTATAGGACAGTGTGCCCCCTGAAGCTCTATGCAGCGTCAAGGAATGGTGATGGTCATTTGTCCTTGTTCGTCCTCCCTCATCCCATTCCTGTTTTTTCCTCACTCCATATTCAGGCCAAGATTTCCTTTTCTGTGTACTGGTTACTGTTTACAGTCTAATTAGCAACTTGAGACATGAAAATGGAGTTGGAGGATAATTGCTATAAACAGATATCTGTTTCTGAATGCAGATCATTTTTTAAAAAAGATAATAAAAAGCTAGCTGGTTGCCAGATGGGTTCTGAGATTGCATTTTGGCCAATATGATTCTTTTGCTCTCCAGATGGACTGTTTATCTGCGTGCAACCAGAGGCCTGTCATACGTGATGGTCAGTACTGATCTGACTAAAAACGGACTACAAATGGAGAGGCTTCTGATACCAAAATCTTTTCCCTTTTCTGCAGTAGAAGAGCCCAGACCACTGATATGCAAATCTGCATGAGCAAACTTCATGGTCAATATTATTGCCTGTTCCTGTGAAGCGTAAGGTTCGTTCATATTCAGTTATATCTCTGGTGGGGTTTATTGCAGACAGTTAATACTTAAAAAATACTTTAAAAAAATTTGAGTTGTGGTGATGTTACAGTTGTACCAGTTCTCCCACCGCCCCCAATTTAATGGGTTCTCCCTTGGCCCGTACTATATCCTTCCACCAAGTTTCATGGAAATTGGACCTATAGTTTCTCTGTTATCCTGCAGACAAATGGACAAACAAGCACACCAGAAAACATAACCTTCTTGGCAGAAGTAATTAAATGAAACATAATGTAATAATGTAAAAAGGATCTTTTAAATGAAAAAGGTTTCTGATTATTTCAGGAAACTGAAATGTCATGTCCTGGTGGCAGTAATACACTGCGATTTTTTGGGGTCTAGTCAAAAGTTTGGTTTTGGGAAGGGAATTCAGCCTGCTATTAGTGAAGAAGCTGATACAAGTATTGTTTTTGTTTCCCTTCAGCAGCGGCTAAGATGTCATATCTATAAGGCAGACATCATCACAACTCCATTTTCAGAAATGCCCCTTAAAGGAGCAATATGTAGTCGCCATTATGTGTGCAAAAAAGTATAGCAGTCCTATTAGTGAGTTAGAGCCATAGACTGTATATTAAATAGGTTGTAATCTTGTTCTCTAGGTTCTATGGTTGAAGCGAGTCCCCAGGTGCTCAGCAGGAGCTCTGCAGGAGTGCAGAATGCCTCATATTATTGACAATGACAGGTGACACAAATCCTCCACTCTAAGTTGTTCAGCTTTTTATAACTTGACATATATATAATATATGTCAATGTAAAATCAAGCCCATTTTCTTGAAAGCAAAAGCCCACTGCTCTGAAATAACACACTGTGGACGAAGGGTTAAGTGGTTGTCTGTTTCACTGGCTGCCAAACTCCATTGACGTTTTGCTCAATTTAACAGTTGCAAACATCCGCGCCTTCTACAAGATTATTAATGATTTATTAGAGTTCATAAACAGACACTTACTTACTTGGCTAGAATTCTGCATTAATTTCAAATCTAATTAATGTAAAAACAGACATACAAAACAGTTATTCCAGTCTGAAATACAAAAAGAACCGTGGCTGTAGCGAATTTTTATTTCAACTTAATTTTTCCTCGATCTCTGATGACACATCTTGGTGTCATCAGAACCGTAAATATGTTTAAATATATTTGAATGTATGTAACAAATTTCTCTAACTAGCTAGTTTCAGATCACTGGACAAGCGCTCATTCCCTTTGTCAGCTCATCAAAACATGTTTGTGAGCAACAGCATCGATGGCTACTCTGTAGCAAAAAAAAAAGAAGAATATTATTATCTTTAACATCCACTGCACACTGATCTACAGTATATTGCAGTTTTTCTCTCTTTGTCAGTGCTGAATCGCCTGCAGTAACATTTTAAGCATCAGTCTGTAGCAGTGCAGCAGCAGCGCAGTGTTCAGGAGACTGGTGTGAACTTGGCACATTAGAGCCAGCAGTAGGAATGAGCAGTCTTCCGCTGACAAGCTCTCTTTGACTTCCACGTTTGCTCCGGGGTTAAACAGCTGACAAGTGGGGCTGCATCTAGCCTTCACGATGACACACACACACACACACACACACACACACACAAATGCAGGTGGAAGGCAGGAAATAATTGTACATAATAGCTTCAGCATACACACACACACACACACACACGTACATTTCCGACATGCAGCAGACTAGAAAGGACTGACACGAATGAATATAAAGTGCACTGATGTCACATGGTGAGGCGTGAGAGTGACAGTGTGAAGTACCTCAGTGAAAAGTCAATGTGAGCTCGAGGCATTTGCCATCCATCACTTTGTGCTGTCGTGGTCTAAAGCAACACCAAGAATACAAGCTTACACTTTGTGTACAACTAAGTGGGAGCACGGGGAAAGGCAGCTGAGTTCACCAAATCTTCTTGTTCAGACACTTGTTATAGTAATAAAAAACACACACACAAACACACTCATAGACAAGTATATCCATTATTTTGACAGCAGCATAGACCTCTGAAATACTACAGGGTGTATTTCTTAAAAGCGTGTATAAATGGTCGCTGTCAAATTTCTCTCCTTGTTGGTCAGATAAGTGCTCAAAAAACATAACTTCAAGGTCTAAAGGCTGAATTTCAATCAGTCTAATTTAGATCTGCAAGGACTGCTGATTATTAATCAATGATTCAATTATTTGTCAACTATTTTCAATCAGTCTGAATATTTTGATGATGAATTTGATTTTTACCTTCTTGTTGACTGTGTCTGTGCTGTTTCCTGGGATCCCTTAAAATAATTGTTTGGAAATTGCGTAAAGCTCTCTCTCTCTAACTGTGACACTGACAGAAAGATTACAATTAAGAAAAATGATTATTCCACGAAAACCAATCTATGAAACTGCATTCAGTGTGAGCCCAAGTGCAATTTCATTTAAAGGGAATGCGTGCTGGTGCTGCTTTTACAACAGCAATCATTTTATTTTAAGAGAGGGTGTCGAGGTTTGTCCAGATGACGGATATCTCATCCTAGAACACATGAGGAAGGATCATTTGTTGGTGGCAAATAACCGAGACATACGGGGAAGATCGAAAAAGGAAAGAGATGGAGAAGATAGTGTGATCAGGGAGGCAGAAAGCGATAAGGGAGGGGGTGAAAGAGAAGAGGGAAATTGAGGTAAGAAGGGAAGAAGATGTGTGAGGAGAGAGAGAGGCCAGGCTAGAAACCAAGGGAATAACAGATGGGTCAGAATGTGAGGAGATAATAGCAGAAAAAAACTACTCACATGGTAAATTCAGCATAATTCTGCACTATTTCTGCTTGTATAAAAACAGTCATGTCATACACACCACTTTGCTGTTTTTCTCTTTAATACAAGTAACGTCACTCTCATCATTCACTGTTGTTTACGCTCACTTCCACTTTTTTTATTTGATTAACTGTTGCCAATTAAACGAAAGAATATGCTGCACATTTATAATATTCATCAGTGAGTATCATCATATATTAGTTCATCATGGTTTATAGAATCAATACAAGTACTATTGTCTTAGAACCTGCATAAGCAAGGTTTTTTATGCTCAGTATTTTTTTATGGATCGAACATAACCACACTGTCAGAAATGATCACCGTTGGAAATGACCTTAAGACTAACCTCAAATAAAAGCCCTGGCCACTATTTGAGAATTCATGTTGACACCCGTGTCCACATAACTTAGTGTATTTTTGGTCTGGTGCCGCTCCTGATTTATACTAAGCCCCTATAAGTTCCTTTTGTTTAAGGGGCTGCCAAACAAAAAACTTTTTAAGAAAGAAGTCACTAATCACTTTTCCCATCATACCATGAGAGACCACGATCTGATTTCATGCCGGACATCAAAGCACAGTAGTTACATTGCTGAGGAGCTGGAGGTGTGCAGCCACTCGCTTTCTCTTCATCTAACAGCTCACTGTGGCTGCTCCTTCTTCTTCCACCAATCCCTATTTTGTTTTAGGTTCATGCATGGAGCATGCAAACATCAGTCATGATAAGTTGCGAGCTGTGATGTCAGGAAGCCGCTGCCTTATGGTGAAGGCAGTGTGGCTGTGGCTAGAAACAGTCAACAATAAATAATCTTCTCATTAGGAGTGAACCTGCTTCCTATGCTACTGTATTTCAACATCAGTCATAAATGGTGGTACTTGGAGAGTCTCATATACTCTGAGGAAGTACATTATGTGAAAATTTTGCACCGATTTAGAATGTGAAACTTCAAAGGGACCTCATTTTGTTTTCCCCATCCACACTCCGGGAACTCCTCTGATTGGCTACTGCATGTTGTCTCTGTTGGTTATGAAGAGTATATTGCCTGGATATGAATTCAGGTCTGCCTTGAGATTTTGCCTTGCCCTTTGGTGTGCCTTCAGCAGAAAAGGTTTGAAAACCACTTTAGAATTCAGCTTTCTTCCACTTTGTATCGACAGTTTGGTGAAGTTCCTTTCCTGTTTTAATATGCCCACGTATCTGTGTATAAACCCAAACCCACAATGGAATAGTATTTTTGCTCAGCAATCTTGACAATGTTCTTGTGGCAAAACAGGAGTAAATTGTACTGCAGGCTGCTCCCAGCATCTGTTAGAACCTGAAACCAGAAGCGTGAAGGAGAGTTAACACTAGAACAGTCAAGGCGGTCATTTTGACCATTTTCAAATTTATATGCATCGTATTGTGTTTTTATTCAATATCCTTGTTGAATTAAAACATGCAATGCTGCTGGTACCTGACCTTTCCTAAAAGTGTCTGTATTTTCATTTAAAATGCTTTTTGACAAGTGGTCTTGATTTCCTGACATTAAAATACAAATCATTTATTAATTAGTATCAATTAAAAATATAGTAGGGGAGATCTGGGACAGCTGTAACACTTTTTGTCTTTTGCTAAAGCTCTCAAATTTTGAAACAAAGTACTCTTACATATTTGATTTTTGTTGGCTTTTTTTGGTACTCGTTTAGCCTTTTTCCATTGGCTACAATTATTTATTGTGATGGCTCTAGGTGGAAAATGTTATTATTAATGTTAAGAAAAAGTTCATAATCTAAAAACATACATTTAACTGTTTCTTACGTAATTCTAGATTAATCAAAACTTTTAACCAGATCACTGATGGTTATTATCCTTCAGAAAAACACTATTGTGAATATATTAAATCATTATGGTCTAGTACACACAATGGTATGCATGATAATATTTATAAATAAATTTTACAAAATGCACACTTTGGTCTTCGATTGGCATTCACATAGCATAGGTTGAATGCATAGCATTAGCATTCGATTTTTAAAAACATAAACTAACAGAATAAATGTATTAATCTCTCAGTCTGGCATTTGTCATGAGAGATAATAAGAGGTTGGAAGTCAAAGATCAAATTCACCACCACTTCACCACTTTCTAATAGTGTTAAAGGTTTTGGGAGGACATATTTAAAAATTACATATGGGTGAAATGTTTGACTGTCCGCATACTTTTGTCCATACAGATAATGTCTCTCCAGTTCTTGCTTTCACTTTTTCTTTCACTTTTATACTCTGTGTCTCTCTCTGTATCTTCCTCTTGAATAAAGATTCCTCAGATGCTCTATCGTATAGAATTGCAGAAGCTCCCCCTATCCCACCCCCACCAAGCCGATTACTTTGACAACAGCGAGAAGAAACACACACATGAAAGTCTTACTTAACTTAAAACTGCCTATCTTCTGAACACACACATATACATTTTACCCAGGCTGCCTCACGGGCTGGGTTGTGTGTGTGTGTGTGTGTTTTCCCTCAGATGACAGCATGTGTGTCACAGAAGTGATAGGCATGAGCAGCACCTTGTCTGTGATGAGATGAGAGTGAGAGGAGGCGAGAGGGAGACGTGAGGTGTCTCTATTGAAGCTGAGTGTGTGTTCAAAGGAGGCAGACCTTGTCAAGTCGACTTAACATAACACATGAGTGCAGACAACAGTTGTTTGAGATTGAGGCACCAACTTAAAGAAGAGTTCAGACGCTCCTGGAGGAGCTGAGAGACAAGGTGTAGGCCTTGAAAGAAGGCAGAGATCCTGAGGAAAGTGCTGGAAACTGGGGGAGAGAAGAGACTTCCATCAGCAGCCAGAGGGCCGACACACACACAGTGCGATATCTGAGAAGTGTTGGAATTGTCTGTCTCTCAGAACAGAATATGATTCATTTTCTTCACAAGGCAGGCCCCGTTGAAGTCAGACGTGTACCAACCCATGAAACTTAAGTTTCTTCTTGGTGTTGGGCAACTTCTCTTCAACAGCTCCATGGACGACACTGTAAAAAGTGTATTTTAGTAGCGGTTGAAGCAAGTTAATGTGTTGAATGAGTCCCATTCACCTTTCTGCTTTCTGTTTTTTCATTAAAAGTGCATGAATTAGGTTTCTGTGTTTCTGTGTCTGATATGATGACGTTCACACACTGGCAGATTAATGTGGTCGGGAGCCCCTAGTTTGCTCTGTGTGGGGCCCCCCTTACTCATTATGCTCAACCAGTAGGGATGTAATGATACCAAAAGCATGATGACATGATAAAACCATGATAAAAAGTCCATGGTATGATATCATAAATCATATTTTATGTATATATTTAAGTCTCTATGTTTTTCCTTTTAATTAGGGATGTAAATAAATAATCATTAATTGATTAACTGATATTAATAATTAAACAAATTAAAATGTATTAATTAGTAGTGTAGAAATGACAGTAATTGAGCCTTATCCCCATTATTTTGTCTGGCAGGCCTTTTTTTTGTATAAGAAAAGTTCAACCTTAAATTAAAAAATGAGTAATTGAGTAATTCATAGTGTTAAAAACTATCGGTTAAGGAAAATGCACTTGCAAAAATGAACTGTATTTGGCAATGGATGTTTTGAATAATGTATGTACAAACTGCAAAACAAATACTGAATGTAAAAATGTTGACACAGGGTAGAGAAGCGTATTTGCTCTGGTCCTTGTTCTGAGGAGAAGGCTGAAGTATGTAGGGAGAGAGGGCCGACCCACCGCTCTATGTGACCTCAGGACATTTTTGGCAAGGAAACATCTCACAGTACTGTCGTTTGCTTCAAAAGCTTAAGTTGGATAGAAACCAGGTTCAAGGAGTATGAGCAGGTTGTCTCACCCCTCTTCCACTGTGATTGGACAGCTGGGTAAAAAGTGACAGTGGAAAGTGGAAGTGAAAATGGAGCACTTTTCAACTTTCAGCACCAAGAAAAAAAAATCCACTCTGCGTTCAAAGCAGCTCAGAACGCTGAGCGCCTCATTTGGCTTCAGGTGTTTGAGTTGCCATTGGAGACAATTCAAAAGATATGCTGGCCTCAAGAAAAAAAAAAATGCTTTGGCGAACACAGTCCCTAAGTTATGAGGTGGAGGACATTTCTTCACTACATGCACCTGAAAACAAGATATTAAACAAAACGGGGGTCTGTTGATGGCAAAATGTACCTCATCTGGAGGGGGTGGCTCACTCTCTGAATGAGCCTCCTCACTTGCTAAGCACCTGCACTTCCCCAGCCTCCTCCTCAACTAATCAGCATTTTATGTCCCGCTGGTTAAGTCAATGATGGCCTCCCTCACTTTTCCTTGCAGCACATTGACTTTAGCGGGATTGGCTGTTGATTGTTGCTGTTGCTGCTAACAAGCTACATCCCCAGCTAAGTAGCCGATGCTATATTCCCACAGCGCTCAGCGATAACGTCATCCCAACATTGTCATCATTGTCAACATCATCAGGACATTAACTAGAAAATGATTACATATCATAAAAATGCCAATATACACTGAAGTGGGGCTTTTCCACTTCCAGGACCTGAATTTTGAGTATTAGGTATGTTTGACTGAATTGCCAGTGTATCTCCAAATCAACATATTCCAGCATATTTTTTTGTAAAACATCATGTATGTCAACCGATTTTGTGTGTATCACAAAATATTAGAAATTTAAATTTACACAGTCCACCCATCCATCCTTCCATCTATGCATTTGCTT
>JAJHUR010113555.1:1926-24526 GCA_027495735.1 Lutjanus campechanus | reverse complement strand
ACTCTTAGAAATAAGGGTTCCATGAGGCTGAGGTTCTACCCATCTGGTTGGGCCCATTATGCCATAGAAGGGTTCTCTGTAGAACCTCTCATAGGTGGTTGCAGGTGAAACCCTCCACAGATGGTATAACTCTTTATGCTGGGTTCTATGTGGAACTCTTTGAAAGTATTCAAAGTGAAACCTTTATGAAAGGTATACCAACAACCTAAAAGGGTTATCCTATGGGATTGAGCTGAAGAACCCTCAATGGTTCTAGCTAGCTTCTTCATTTAAGAGTATAAACCCACTTCCTTACATGATTCAAACTCAAAAGAAGTAACTATCTAACTAAAATGTAAGAAGTCAGTTTGTCTGTCTGTCTGTCTTCAGTTTTCTTGACCACCATTCATCCAATCGATTGCACAATTTGCAGGTGTGTTGCTTAGAACCCAAGGATTTTAATGTTGAGTGTGAGTTCTTGAGCTCGAGTTGGAATGCAACATTGTTTTCCCCAGGATGGTGAAGGCATAACCCACCCTACTCCATCACCTATTGGCTTATCCTGACCAATCTCGCTCTTTGCTCCTCATGCTTAGTCAACCCCAACTGAGGAAGGCAACAAGTATACTAGCCAATCAAAGGTAAAGTAAGGTGGGGTCATGACTTTGTCACTCTGGGGGAAAAACTCATTTATTTATTATTAGTGCATTATTATTGCTGATGCACTATTTGCAGCTTGTTCTCAATTGTTTGCTGCAGTACAGAGACCGGACATACTAGAAATGTTTAAGTGTAGCAAAGCCTTGTAAGTTTGCTATTGTCTTTTGCTAAACTCAAACATTTTAAGCATCAGTAACATATCTTTTGAAATTAATACTTTTGTTACCTGAAACAGCCTCGTCCCAAAGCCTGATCCCTGCCAGGTTTACTTATTTTTACTTGAAATGCCCATTCCTTCAGATCACACAAAGTTTGAATGGGCACTGCACTAGTCTTTACAAAGGCTTCTATGTGTAGCACCAGACAAAGAATCTGCACACTAGTAGCTGTATGAAAATAGATTTAAGAGAAACTGCACTTTGCTGAAAGCCAGTCACTTTGCTAACATTCTCATAATGACAATGTTACCACGCTGATATTTAGCAGATATGTTTGCCATGTTCACCATCTTAGTTCAGCATGCTAACATTTGCTAATTGGCACAAAACACAAAGTACAGCTCAGGCTGATGGGAATGTCATTCTGCAGGTATAGACCAAAGTTTCTGAGAATTTAAGATTTGAACATGGTGACAGCGCTGGATGAAAAGTCACCAACATCCTTACAACTCATTATAACATGGAAATGAATGTCTGTACATCCAGCTACTGTACAGGTTCCAAGACATTTCACTCAAAACCATGAATGTCAATCTCAAACTGGTGCAAGAAGAAAAGTCAGGAGATCACCCCTAAGTCATGTGGATACATTGTTAGAGAACTATAAACGACTGTACAAAGTTTTGTTCTAATGTAGATACAGCGATGTCTCACTGGATAAGGAAACCTTTGACCTGTTAGTGGCACAAAATCTAACAAAATGTCATGACAATCATCTAATATTTGTTGATATTCTTCAGTCTGGACCAAAGTGGTAGACTGACTGACATAAATGAACTCAGCTAGTGTGACTAAAAAAGCAATTTCAAATGTTTGCCTTATAAAACTAGGAACTGGAATTGCCATAACATTTTTCCCATCAAAACAAGGACATTGATTATCTTGAATACAGCTAATATTGTGCATTAACTGTAAAGTAAAACCTTTCCTCTTTGGTACTATAAACTAATCTAGCAGCATGTCGCAAAATTCAATCTGCTGTCAGATCTCTCAGCAATGATCATGAGTCATGTGTGATGGTAATAACAATGTTTCAAAAACAATTTGTTGGTTTTCTTGGCAACATTTATTTATTTCAGGATTGTCAACAGACTATGTAACCCTACACTAGATTATGACCCTGATTTTAAACCAGACCCAAACCTTTAAGATTAAGTTTAATTTAGTTGCATACTGAGTGTCAGTCTTTAACTACTGTACCCAAACATAGCGTCAAGATGATCTATTGATACTAAATGCAACCACTTCTCCTGTAACCTGCCTTCATTATCACATTATGCTCCTGCTCACCTGAAAGCGGTAGAAAGTGCCGTCGTCTTTGAGGGAGAGGACGTGGTCTGAGATAGGGAAGAAGTACCCCTGAGCTGCGATGAGACTCCCGATGTGCATGGCCTCAGCTGTGAAAGGAACAGAACGAGGAGTACAGATCACAGCGGGCTCCTCAGCACTTTACGCATTATTTGTGATGCAACATCTACTTGGATGGAATCAACTCAGTAGTAGGAACATCAGGACAATGACATCAAACAACTGCCAGATGGTAAAGATTTGAAGAGAAGCTACAAACATAGTGTCTTTATGTCATCAAAGGTCACACATAACAGTTCACCATATATTTAGATAACCTGTTAAATCCTTAAGAACTCACAGTGGATTTCAGCTATAGGTTTCAGAGCTGAGTTTCACTGGGGATGTAACATGACTCAGTGACTGACTCAGTGTCCAGGCTGTGGGCTCCTGTACCAACAATAAACACTGCTCTCCCACCACCATGCCTTGGGTCAGGTCAACTAAACAACAAAACCATAGCAAAAACTAGCCAGTATTTTTTGTTAAAACCATAGTTTTCTTATTTCCCTGCTCACGCTGTGTTGTTTTTGTTCTGCATTTGCCAGTATTAACTTGTGAAAACTTAATTTTCTGTAAACAATATTCAATGCCAAGTCATTGCCAGATTTAGTTATTGCATTTGTCTTTTAGTAAATAAGCTGTTGAGTTATTCAGGATTCCTCTTGTCATAGGAGACCCTTGCCTTTAAAGTCATTATATTCAGCACTATATAGCATGGTATAATTTTTCAAAACTTACCTGGATCCTCCATGGACAAGTTCTTCATCAGCCACTGTACGATATCTGCACCTGAATTAGGTCAGACAGAGAAAGACACGTGACAGATTTAATCTGTATGGCCACAAAGAGATGGGGTATGGTTTAAAAAAATAGAATATGGGACAAAATGTGTGAATTTAATTACTTGCTTCCCTCAAAACACAAGGTAATAACACAAGGTGAATACAATGAAATCAATAACGTGAAGGTAGATGATGAACTTAAAAACTGCAGTAAAACTTATGTACAATACAGGACTATTTTTCTGACTGTAAACTAATTTATCTTGTAGATTTAATGTTTTTTTTTAAAGAAATAATTTCAAAACAAGTCCTAATGAAGAAATAATGACTTTATCTAAAGCTGTTGTCTTTAAAAAAAAACCTAATAACAGCCAAGAAAAAGTTTGTAAATGTAAAATTATCTCACACAACTGGCACTCAGGAAAGTGATATTTAGAGAATTGACATTATTTTATATGATTCGTATAGCACTAAAAAGCTTTTTTCTTTCTTTTTTTTTTTGCAGTTGTGATAGAGTATTATCTCATCTGTGCTTCCCCTCTGCTTTCTCTGAGCCCCGAGGGAGGCGGTGTTTAATCCTTCATCATTCATTAGTTTCCTGGCCCTCGGCACTCAGCTGCAAACATTTGAGCTGCTGTTCTGCACATTCATCCGCTGCTGTAGTAATTGTGTTTATTGATATGCTCTGCTTATGGCATATTGGGGTAATGCATTTTCCATAAGTGCAAAGACTGAGGGAAAAAAAGAAGAATGTTAATAGCCTTTCTTTGTTTCCATCATTTGTTTGGGGTGTGTCAGAGCCTCCCACTGCGGCTCCAGTCTGTTGAAGTGATTATCAATTGAGGCAACCGCAGCCAGTGGGTTAGGTGGCTGACTTCAATCTCTACCTGTCAGGTACGGCTGCCTGATAATGTTTTTATTTTTCTGTTTTAAGTATTTATTTACGAATGTTGACTGAGTATGTTTTCCTGGTGATTCACATCATTTCCGCACACACGTCGACACCTACAGTCCCAGCTCTGCTGTAGCAGTCGGAGGTTGATTGCCTTGCTTAAGGGCACCTTGACAGTAGGAGGATGGCATTACTCATTTGGTTTCCACACTCTCTTTTCCAAACACTTAATCATATGTTGTCCTCCCACTTTCCCTCCAGCTATTCAGCTATTCTCCAGTGATCCGCTGCTGAAGAAACAGAGCAGCGGCCTCAACAGAACCACAATGAAGTGCAGCCACAACACATATTGTGTTCTGGGTATAAGGGTGTGACTCAGCTGCTCCAAAATACTGTCATCGCCATAAAGATCGCCATTGACAGCCGGGACTATCAGGCTCTTTGGGCAACCCCCAACTGTAGTGCTAATAGCCTTAATAGTCAACTGTGAAAGATGAACAATTTTGATTTATATTCAATGTATTGGTTTTGGGATTCTTTGTGTCTTAAGTTGTGAGGAAGGAAGATGACGGTAAACTGAAAGTAAAATCAATGGGACATTGTACGCAGGAAGGCTACTGTGTTGACACAGTGTTAATATCTGAAAGAAGGAATGATTGAATCATCACTGTTATGGAATCAGCAACTGTTGTTTCTATATATAAGGCAAGACACTGTGAAAGACCTTTCAGAAAACACAGTGTTTGCGTCTTCTCTCTATGCTGCATGAAGTAAAGAGATTTGGTTCATCACACTGACCTTGTAATTCTTCAGAGAACTTGCAACTCACTATTTTAGACGAAGAATTTCTACAACACAACTAAACCGTTAGTCGGTACATAAGAGTCTTAGTTGGCCAAGTTTTCTTTGGCCCATTAGTTGAAGGAAAGAAAAACAAAAACAACTCAAACATTTGAGAGCACTGTCTTGCCATTAGGCTGGACAGGAAAGTATCAGGGGATTGATTTTCCTTTTCTCTTGTAACACTGAAGTCACCAGTGCACTGCTGCTAACTGTGCTGTAGCTGCTATTAGCTACTTACCTCAGTTAGCGGTCCTATAAATTGACACTACCTGGACTGGAACACAGCCTCAGAGACAGACGGATGCCAGTTTGACAACAGGGATTAATTATAATACCGAAGTGATTTACAGCAGCTCCAAGCAGGATTCTGGACTCCGGAGACAATGAAAACATGACGGGTTCAGGCGGGGACAGGAGAGGTGTGAAGTTTTGAATAACAAGACTTGTTTGAGGTTATACTGTGTTGAAATAAATGAACAAAATGCTTTTGCCGTTAGCATTTAATAAGCGACTCACTTTGTGCCACACTATTCAAATAATAAAATTAATATCATAAACCTGTGATAACTAGTCGACTAATGGCTTGAACTGACGATTATAGTGGACTAGGAAAATCTTTAGTCGAGGGGGAGTTAATTTTGTGAGTCCTGTGGGGATTGTTGTTTAAAAAACAAACGTGAACAAACACAAAAGATGCTGCTGTTAGGTTTTATTTTACAGGTCATAATTTAAAAAGTTTCCTTGAAAGCAGTATATCCTTTGATACTAATTATAGGTAAAATTTCTTGCATGTTAACTGAACTAATTTCTAGTTGACTAATGTCCTGATATTTCGAACCAAAGAAAAATTGTTCTTTTTGGGAAACTTCTGGGAAATTATTGGAAAACTTTGACTTGTAAAATCACTAATAACTGTTGCAGATAAGACAAGTTGACAATAAGTGGATACCTGACAAATGTAAATTAGACACACTGAGAAAATCCTAACCTGAAAATCAGCAGCATTGGTCAACAACAAGCTGCTCTAGTGAATATGTTTGATGAACCTACGGATAATTATAGGGCCTTTTGGCATGTTTCAGCTTTTTTTGTTTTGTTTTGGTTTGGTTTTGCATCAGCTTACTCTGTTCCGCTATTAGCTAAACTGGAATACAATGATAAAGAACATATAGTTTGCAGTTCCTACCTGTAACAACACTGGGGATCTTGGTCATGAAACTTTTGACAGTTCTGATGGGCACGCCCTCGGTCTCATCCTGGATGTGAGTGACAATGTCTTCAATCTGCAGAGGAAGAGGACAGAGACAGACAAAAAAAAGGACACATAGTGAAACGAGAAGGATAAGACTTTGATATTCACTTGAGGCACACCATAACCTACATAAAGAACTGATTAAATGTGCTATATTCACCATCACCACATTAGATTTGATCTGCCAGTTTCTACTCTGCATTTTATATTTGCCATGTGTCTGCATTTAAAGCTCAAACATTTTGCTTGAACCAGTGCATCCTCTGTAGCCCTCATGTTCCAAATTCCAAAGAAACTTGTGATTATACTATGATCAATCATCTTTAGACCATCTAATTTAGGGGAAAAGATGCGCATTTCACTCACTTGCAGTACTTTTAAAGTTTGTTTACAAAACAGAACCTTCTGCAAAACTGCAACCAGAAAAAAACATTTTCACTGGCAGGCTCAGGCTGCACAGTTGGTGTAACCAAAAATCCCAAATAAGTGAAATTTAAGTCCACCTTTTCTGCCTTTCCTCTTGAACCAAACCCCTCATCTCCATCACTAATTTCTCATAGTTTTGAACTTTAGACTGATCCCCCACTCTAATCTTCGGCCTCTGTAACTAATCTAAAAAGAAAATACAGGAGGGAGGAAACTCTGAGTCACATGAAATCATTTGATATCAGCAAAAGGAGATGAGGTTCAGCAAGACAGCACATGCCTTTGTCCTTATTATCACACTTTACTCTGTAGTAATCAGATAGAGCACAATTTATTGTTGTTTTGATTGCAATGTTGACACCACCTCTCTGCACAGCTGCCTTTTTTGTTTTTGCGTCAGAGAGTGGGAAGTGAGAAGTTGGTCGCTTTGGAGACAGCTAACGCAAAACTACCACACAACTCAGCAGCAGCTATATATAAACTCTGAACCAAATCCTGAACAGAGTGCGAGAGAACAGAGAGAGGGGTGGCTACATATGTTTTTTTTTTTACACACAGAACATTAAAGAAGAGCTAAAAAAAAACAACAGTGAAAAAGACATATGTGCACATGACTCACATGCACAGACTCAGAGACTCAGAGAAAAACACTCAATGCTTCGAGCACATACAGTGGATAGTACTGGACATACAGCATGTCCTCATGCTGTGTGCATTTTCTGACCCTCTTAGCTTTATAAGTGTATTTATAATGTGCAAACTAGCTGTCAGTGGAGTACAATTCCTGCAGACACCCACGCTGGGTCAAAGCTTACATGATTACTTCCACAACAGACTCACAGACTCTACTTAATGCACAGTGCTTTAAATAGACAGGACACACTATACATTTTATATTGTATAAATCTTACAGGATCTCTTGAAATGGTCAAACATTGTGACATTTACATGCAATATAATGTTAGTTTAGCTTTGTTGATGTAATGTTTGCTTGTATGAGTACGTGATGCATCATACTTTTAATATTTTTGTACCATGATTCGTCCAAGACTGCAAAAGGTTTGTTGTTCTACCTGTCTTTCGAGGCTTGATAATTTGACTAAGAACATGTGATTATTTGCAGCAGAAGAACTTCAGGGAGGAAATGCAGGATGAGAGAGTTTAGAGCTGGCAGTAAAGAGAAGACAGAAGAAAAATTAAGCTGCTTCATAAGAACAAATGGACAAAAGAACAAAAGCATCATATTAGTTTTGGCCTGTTATTTTGCATAACTCAGCTGGTTAAATATGTTGGTTTTTTTCTGTGCACTAGCTCCCACAGCAGTTTCCTAAAAAATATCATGATTAGTTATTTGGTTTATTGTTAACACAACAAAAGTTCAACATACTAGATGGAAAAAATGATGCAGTCCTGAACTTATTTCCATTTTTGTCCCTGGTGTTTTATAGTCCTCCCACAATTACCAAGATAGACCACAGGCATTGATAATTGGAGGCTAAGGACTACGCAATGACCCTGGGGAACTAAATAATAAAACCAGAGGACAAGTGAACAAGGGAAAAATACAATAGATAAATTAACCTGATTCATATAGGGGAAATATACAAGAATTTACCTGACTATATCATGGTGACCTTCTTTTCGCTAAAATTAATCTTGAATCATTAATCTCCCCAGTTGTTAATGGTTTTTAAATGTGACGTAGTGGCGGGGGGCATAAACTTTTTTGGCTTCTGAAAAAACAGTTTAGGTTAGGTGAAGGTTTATGGATCAAATAGGCAACGAATACCAGCCAATAAGAGCACAGCAGTAATAACCAATCACAGCACAGAAGGGTGGGATTAGGCAGAACAGTGTTGCAGAAAAAAATGTGACTTAGGAAGGGTCAATTAGCTTAGAAGAAGAAGAAGAAGAAGAAGAAGAAGAAGAAATTTATTTATATAGCACTTTTCACAGACGTAAGCCACAAAGTGCTTTACACAGCATTTAAAAAACAAAACAAAATACAGTGAGGAAACAAGGAGCAATAATTACAATGAAAACCTAGTAAAAAAGACACAATATACAATATGGCTATACATTAGAACACGAGATGCAAACGTAGTCACCCAAACGCCTGCCTAAACAGGTGAGTCTTTAGATGCTTCTTAAATGAGTCCACAGAATCAGCCGAGCGTAAAGGTGCAGGTAGAGCATTCCATAGTTTAGGAGCTATGGCCTCAAAGGCTCGATCACCACGGGTCTTAAGGCGAGTGCGTGGGACCGATAACAGATTTAGATTGTTTGACCTAAGAGGGTGAACAGCGGAATAAGGGTGGAGAAGCTCAGTGATATAGGCAGGTGCTTGGTTGTGTAATGCTCTGTAGGTAAGGGTGAGAATTTTAAACTGTATCCTAAATGAAACGGGAAGCCAATGAAGGGACATTAGTATTAGCATAAAGACTGGAAGCAGTCCCGTCTATTTTCCAAGTTAAAAAGTCTACCAGCACCTCTGAAGCTCATTAATGATCATCTTATATATTATTTGGTGATTTCATACACAAACAGAAATATAAAAACAACAAGTTGTGGTTTTACAGGGAATTGTGGGCTGCAAGTATTTCTTGACAGGGCCAGTGACTTCCTGGAGGCTCTGCATTGATGACAAGACTCCATGACAACTCGATGTGTGCTCCCAAGAAATAATTACAGTATGTAACTCCTCATTAAACCACAACTTGTCATCTTTACATTGCTGTTTGTGTTCAGTTTTGGAAAGAGGCAGCTTCTTGTTATCCCCGTTTCCAGTCTTTACTCTGAACTAAGGTAATTGTCTTTCAGCTCTAAATTATGCTTACGAACTTAGGAACTAGTGCAAGAGTGGTATCAATCTGTCTTGAAAGAAGGCAAATAAGTGTAGTCCCCAAAATGTTTAACTTGAAGGGAGTCTGGGGTTATGGAAGTAGCAGAATAAACACTTTAGACAGAATGTTCTTTTCGCCAGCTAAGTGCATTGGTGCATTGCTCGGGGACACAATAACTGCAAAGATTAAAGAAAAGCTCAAAAAGTACATCTCATTCACCCTCCATGAAAAGAGGTTCCCCGCCAGTCTGAAGATTCAAGCTGACAAGCCTTCTGCTTTTACCTCCCTGGCCATCAGACTGCTGCCACCCTGTTCCCCTCTCTTGCTGAAAGAAACAGATCCTGGCTGTCTGCCATGTAAGCAAGGGCAGAGGCAGCTTTGGGCTGCACGTCAGAATCAATATAATAATACGATTCTAACAAGACCTTGATGGTGTGTGGAGACAGCTGGTCAAATGACATTAATGGCTTCCGCTGCCATGAACAATTTACTCCTGCCCCACCAATCAAACAATCAAATCACAACAGGTTTATTGCAGACTACAACCGTCATCTCACCCAGAATTTTAGGAAAAGAAGCCAAGAAGGCTTTCTGTATGCCTGATGACAGAAGACACAAAATGGAACAATTTCTAATGATAAACTGAGCCACAGTTGCATAAATTAGTCACAGTCTTGAATATAAAGCAAACTGCGTCATATAAGCATATGATGGCTTGTTACTAGTTAGCATCACTGGTGATGCCACTATTGCTGAACAAAAAGAACCAATTAAAACTTAAAGAGAAAAGCATCACAAGTGGATTACAAAATCACAACAGCAACAACCACTTAGCAGGAACTGAGACACAATCAAAAATAACTTAGGAAGCATAACTTTAAAATTACAAAGGGACGTGAAAATATCAGCAGCTTTTGTGAACTAAAATACACATTTTGCTTTTACAGAGAGTAGTTCCCTCAAATCACATACCCAAAAACCCCCACTGAAGTGCACTCTCCTGTCAGCGGCTGGATCAAACCAACAATCAGCTCTTCTAGTCTCAGCTTCTATGCCTCTAAACCAGGGGCACAGAGTCACAGCGGGGACAGAACATGACCACTGGGGAAGTACAGAGAGTACCTAAAGTTGAATGAAAGTAACTATTGCTATAGCCCCTTAACAATGTCCTTTTGACACAAAATTCAACAGTTAAAATGGTAAATTCAAACCAGTGTACACCACCATATTGAATTTTGGTTACATTTAGCTGTGTTGATCTCTCAAGGAAATTCAGGCTTCATTATCACATCATTTGAAGCTTATAAGCTGCAACTATCATTAGCTCAGGTGATCATCAGATGAGCATTATAAAAAGTTGTAAAAAGTTTTTGAGAGTGAGGACAGTTTTGGAAAAGAGGAAATTTTTTGCTGGATGTCTTCAAAAGGCTGCTTTGGAAGACCAGCTTGAATAAATAAATACCGAGACAAAACTGAACTGTTTTGGAGAGTTATGGTGGATTCTTTGTATCTTTCATCTTGACAAGATCAGGGTAAACCGTATAACTACAGTATTCACATAACAGAGTAAGCTGTTATGCTCAGCACCCTGGAGGATGATGATGCTTTGTGTTCCTGCAAAAAATAGGTTAAACTTTTTGCAGGTTAAACATCTGCATTGGCAACACTGGTACACTGTAAGGTTTTCCTCAAACTAAATCAGGCATTGGAGTGATTAGCGCAGGGTTGTGCGGTGGTGTGTGTGGGTGTGTTTATTTGTACTTTAGAATGGAACCACTGTTAAAATGTTTTATTTTTCTGATTCACCGGCTTTCTCACTACCACTGTTCCCTCTCTTTACACAAAATGAAAATTAAATGAACGAAATGGGATTCAGGTTGGCCAAGCAAGGGGAAATCAAAGGCTGTTCTGCTCACACAGAGGGACCTGCTCCACGACAACAAAGCAGATCAAGCAGTTGCACTTGGTGGGAAATTGTACTCAGGATGCAACACTTAAAACTCCAGCAGGATGAGGGGAGGAGCCTTCTGTGTTTACATCGATGATGCTATGTGCACAAACACAGTGGAAAAGTTGATGGACAAGGATTCCCAGATATTGAATTAATGTTTACACATTGACTATATTACTAATATTCATTCATTGAAATCTCTTGCACAATGCTGCTGTGTCTCTGAATGTGGCTCAAGTACTTTAGGGTTAATGTTAGGTAAATTAGGTTTGTTATAGCGTCAGGATGGTGATTAGGCTTAAACTGAGATGGTTATGGTTAGGGATAGAGGATAGGGAATTTATGTCTTTGAGGCTCCTCACAAGTCCATACAAACATTCACACACATGCGTGTGTATGTGGTCGTACATGTGACAGCTGAATGAAATGTGTGCTGTGTGTCAGTGCTGTGCAAGTGTGTCTGTGTGTTTGTGTTTCTACTCTGAGTGCAGCCCAGTGGGAGCAGATTTCATCAGACTTATTGCAAGCCACTCTATTTTACCCCCCATGGGGCAATGGGCTGCCTGATTACAGTGTTATCACCACACGCTTAGCACAGACCAGCTAGGGGGCTGGCAGGCAACGCGGCAGACAGGTGGGTTATAGGGCGACAAGGACTATGCTGTTGATTGTGGTTTAATGATCCCCTTGGGCAACGGGATGGCCGTCCATTTGTACTCAACAGCGATGTGGATGCCATCGTCTCTGTCCCTCAGTAATCTGTTTATTGTGTGAGTGGGTATCATAGCCTACTTACTGCAGCCTTATGCAAGCCTGAAAAAAGCCTTTGATAGATACTGAAGTGCAGGAAGGCAAAGATGAGCACAATATTCTTCTGAAGTGATATTATGGCAAGGTAAAGCTTCAACTACAGAAACTGATTTAAGTGGAGAATAAAGGATTCCACTTCAGTACAAATATCACCAAGTTAAAATATTAATCACAAATCCTGCATTCAAAATTACTTAAGTATTATCAGTAAAGAATATTTAAAGTTTAAGGCAAAACAAGTTTTCTGAAATGTTATGTTTAGATATGCAAATGCTAATATATGCACTAATTGGCATACATTTTCAGATAAATTTCCAGATCAGAGGTCTGAACTAAAACACATAATCCTGTATTTTGGATGATTTCTTTCTACTGTAAGATGACGTGTTATAGAAGCAAAATATCCCAAAATCTCCAAATTGATAATTATTTGAGTGTCATTTTACCATATATTATATTACTTGATGCCTATTATTGATGCATTAATATGTAAGCAAAAATTAAATGCTGTAGCTAGTTCAACATTCTGTACCATGTTGGGTAGTTTAATCCATCGTTTTGTAAAATGGCAACGTGTTTAATATAAAAATCCTAATTTATAAAGTTGTAACTAACACAGTAAATTAAATGTAGTGGAGTAACCATATAGTACTGAATGTAGAGCAGTAAAACTATAAAGTGGCATCACATGGAGAGTAAAGTCAAGTAAACGACCTCAAAATTTTATGCAAGTACTGCACTAACTGTACTTGGCTACTTTCCACCATTGCATTTAGGTCCAAATTTTACAAAACAATACAAAGAGCAGTTGTAGGTGACTAAATGGATATTATCTCAGCCTGTATTTCATGCTACTGTATATGTCCAGGGGATTTCAATTGTTGGCAGGGTGCAACTGATTTTCAAGTCTGAAAATGTATCTAGACGTGATGCTGTCACACAATGATAGAACAGTAAGTTACACAAGAGTTATTCAGAACAGAAGAGGGTTAGAAAATCTGGGGTCAGTCATGTCATCCCATGGGGAGAAGCCACAATAACTCTCAGCTTGACCCACAACCTGGCACACACGCCCAAATACATTCAGAGGAGACCAACAAAAGTACTCTTCATTTAAAAAAATATCCCCCTTTTGAATTCCTGACCCTGAAAACAGCTGCAATTAGCCTTTCTTGGCACAAAGAGAAATCTGTGGGAGAGGAGGCTGACGCAGCCATCACTGTGGCTATAATGAAGCAGGTATACGCCCTGCTGGGAGAGAAAATGTCAGCCACGGCCCTGAGGGGTGGGGATGTCTGCGCAGAGATACCTGGGTAACACATTTTGAGAGAAAAGAAGGAAAATCACCTCCTCTGAACCATGTAGCTCCAAACCTTTCCCACAGTGACAGTTTAACATGCTGCCAGATCGATAGCAGGCTGGCTGAAGGCCAGCTGGAGAGCAAGCAGACAGCTGACTGGTATTCAAGTCAGCGATCCGGGGTAAAGTGGAAGGAAATCTAGGAACTCCAAAATATGAGACAGAAGTAACAATGAAGAAGGAAATATTTTATTGTAGTGGCCTAATCATTAAAAAGGCCAACATGTTTTGCTAAATGTACAGTAGGTCTTTGTCAGCATTTTAAATAACCAGACAAGACAGGTGTAGGCCTGTATAATAGTGATAGCCAATAGGAGGATGACCTGGATAATAACATAACAGGTGACACAAACAAAAACATGAAATAACACAAGATGACATAACACAGGGAAAAATACACTTTATATGTATGTGTGTGAAGGTTCTCAGTCATCCAGGTCATGGTATTCATATCAAGGTTTGTCGTAGGCAACTGGACTTGATAGAGTTCTTGAAGACTTTTCGCATCTCATCCAAGAAGCTTCTTCAGTTCTGATACGAATACACTGTATATACATGATAAATAGATGATTTAATGATTAGCAATTATTACATTAAAAGGCACTTGAAAATTTCCTTCTGCACTCTCACAATTTTTTCTTAAGCTGTATTTTGGAGTGAATGGTTTGTGGTTGACAGTTGAGTATTTTAAGGTCAACTTTATTGTGACAGAAACAACCATACAAAGTACAATCACAGTCGGATTCAGTCTCTGTATTTAACCCACCCTAGTATTAGGAGCAGTGGGAGGCTGCTGTGCAGCGCCTGGGGACCAAACCAGTATCTTGGTCAGTGGTTCTGACAAGAGAATTATTCAGCTGTTTATTTGACCACAGCTTTGACTGTAAGACAGTTTAACCATCTTAAAGATGGCAGTGACAGAGGAGTGAGAATGCTGCTCAAAAAACAAGAGAGGCAGTCTCAGAATGACATAAAAGACCATAAGGTGCTAAAGGGATAAGTTAGATTATCTGAGGTGAGGTTGTACTTAACCATAGTCAGTGTATTACCTACAGTAGATGCTTGTCGACAAACCCTAAGTTAGGAGAAGCAGCAGGAGTCCTGGTGTAGGAAGCTAAAGCAATGAACTGTCGTGGACAGGGCCATCAGCAAAAAGTATTTTAGCTACATAAACCGATGATATTTATAGAAGGGCCTATATTTAAATGTATGTTATATTTTCACTGCTTAAGCTTGCTGTCAGACCGCCATTATATACCCCAAATATCACTTTCTCTTTCTCTCAACCAGACTCCATTGCTGAAATCAGTAATTTTACCACTCAGAACACAGGAGTTGCTCTTCTATCGCTGCCTCAATCTGACTTTGGTGAATCCAAACCAACCCTTCAAAACACAAAAGTCACACAATAACACAAACTAACCAATCAATGCAGTGGTAGACCAGCAACCCGCTTTTGTGTTCTGCGAGGTTATAATTACTAATTTTGCCAATATAGTCTGTTGGAGTGAGAGAGAGTAATATATTCCTTATAGCAAGGCTGTCTGACAGCAAGGTCAATTGCTGAAAATATTCAACTTTAGCATATGCTTAAGCTGATATTGCTTTTTCAGATGGGCTAAAATTAAATTTTTTGCTGACTCTGTCCACAGCAGTACACTGCTTAGCTCCCATGCTGGTGCTCCTGTTTGCTTTGACAAACTGGGGATGTGTTGACTGGCATCTACTGTACTGAATGTGGATAAGTATCTCACATTTAAGCATTTCCTTTTGATGTATTAAACACTTTGATGCATTTAAAACACTCCAGGCAGATCCTATCCTGTAAAGGGACCATTATAAGTTTTATCCATGGCAACAATACCAGTCAGTTATCAGAGACTGAAAAAGGTTGAAGAATCTTTTTTTTCCCCAAAAGCAGTGTGGTTTTAAATTGAGATGTGTATTTCAAGTGCTGATGGTCTTATTTTATATACCTCAGAGAGC
Organism: Lutjanus campechanus; assembly: GCA_027495735.1. Lineage (NCBI taxonomy): Eukaryota > Metazoa > Chordata > Actinopteri > Lutjaniformes > Lutjanidae > Lutjanus > Lutjanus campechanus. The sequence goes on along the minus strand of JAJHUR010113555.1, from coordinate 9,175 downwards.
AAGCTCAACTATACCTGAGAAGAATAGCGGGCAACTCCACGAATTGATTAATCTAGATGTCTGGGGAGGCAAAGTATGTGATCAGACTAGTCATAAGAGACCATTCGCTGATTTAGCTCCTTCCTGAGCCCCTTCAGTACATCTGCATATTACCTTCACAAGATCCTTCATAATCAAGTGCTGAGACACCACACTGATTGCAACATGTTCCTTCGTACTTTAAGTGGCACTTGCATGCAGACGAGGAACACTCGGACAGAAAGTCAAGTGACAACAAAAGGAAAAGGAGATGGGAGACTGTGTGAAAGCCGCTGATGGCCAAATGTCATGCACATATTAATAAGTAGGAGCTAAAAATATACAGTTTTGTCCATTTCATCAGACCACAGAATATTTTGTGAATTGTCTTCAGGGTTGCATGAGTAATGAAATGTATTAAACATAAAGCAACATGCAAGGCTGCACTCTTACTTTAGCAGGAAAGCTGCAGGTACACTCAACACTACTATTAAAGCTTTGGAACAAAGCCACTGTCAAAATTCACTATATGCCCCACAGAGGGGATCCCTTAGAGTCTTACAGGCCTTCAGACAAGGCCAAACATAGCAGCATTTCAAATATTATATTTTATATATATTTTAATATTATATTATATTTAATCTATTTCATGCATTAATTATTCTCTTCTAATTACAATTTTGGCCTCATTTTCTATAAAGTTTCCTTCAGAAATGAAAGGGTTACTGTCCTGACAACATTACAATTCATTTATCCAATGAGATTTTTTTGTTGTTGTCTCTAGGCAGAGAAAAGGTAGAGCTGGTACACTAGGTTTCATTCGTGGGACAGAAAACCATAGCTGTTTGTGTTTGGTGAGATAGTGACAGGTGAATTCACCGTCACATTTTGATTTACAGTGGGTGGGACCCAAAATCATCAGTCTAGGTCTTCCTGAAGGCCAGCGCTATAACTTGGTTCTAGACAAAGTGGACAAGACAGACTGACTAATAGCATAGCCGTTTTCAAGGTGGGTTTTCGTAATGTACCTGAGCATATGCAAAGGGGGTCTGTATTATTTTGGAGACTGAAATTGTGTCACAAATCAATTTTCAGACACTTTTCTATTATCAAAGAAACTTTTAATAGTGCAGCACAGTAGCTGTGTTGGTAAACAGAAATAATATTACTGGAGATATATGCTACATGTAACTGTGTGTGTGATACTGATACTTATTCATATAGGCTATTACAGCTCTTAATATCAAACAAAATGGAGTAAATGGCAATTGTCTCCTGCTCAACACAACTTTCACAAGTCTCATACAGCACTAGAAAAACTCTAGAAAGACACCTGCTATTGTCACAAGCTAACTGTCTGGCTGCCACTGATCTCTATAAGAAAATCTTTTGCCCTGTTGCTGCTTTTTTGGTGTGTCTGGCTAAAATTTAGCTAAGCTGAAGGCATAGAATAGTCACACTTCACCACTAATGCACTAAATCCCTGTCAGCTCTATGGGAGTTTTGTAAAATAGTTTTACCTATAGCAATCAAAGGTGTATTATGCTTTGATTGGTAACAATGTACCTTAAAGATCCCCAATAACAAGATGTGTCTGATGTTTATGAATTAAGTTTATTAGATTCCATATAAATACTGGTTAAAAGTAGCCAAAAGATTAAATTATAAATCGGATGACAGAACCTTCTGGGCTTAAATAGATTCAAAGAAACTCAATCTGCATTTTAGGTCAATGTCATGCACATATTCTTCATATAGCATGCTTATTTCAGAGCTGCTTTCCAGCCTGGCACATTATATCTTAAGAGAATCATTATCCACATGTCCTAGTTGGCTATTATGTGGTATTTTATATTGCCACAAACTTTCTCAACAAACTCCCCTGACATTTGATATCCCACTAAAAATAACTTCCCTTGAAATGGAAAGCAGCTAATTTCATAAGTAGAAGCAGCTCCAGCAGTATGGTATAATTGGCAGGCATTTCGTCGACACACAGGGTTGAGCATCATACTGCTGCTAAAGTTATATATTATCAAACAATTCAATTAAGAGTTTTGAGAAGGTGTTAATAAGGTGTTAATAACTGTCAAAAGCGATTTAAAGAACCAGTGTGTAGTATTAGTGGCATTCAACAGTGAGGCTGGCAAACAACTTCACTCACCCTCCCCTTCCACATATGTATAGGAGAACCTACTGTGAACCTACTTTAAGCAATATACTTACTGTAAATATAACTGTACTTTAAATTGTGCACTTCTAACTACAGTATATGTATGCTTTCATGGTATATGACAACAGATTAGAAGACATTATGAAGTTTAAACATTACCGTGGAAACTCTCTTGCACTGAAACAGTGCAAACTTTGTGTGGAGGTCTGACAAAGCAAGGCTACCCTAGAAACAACCCCAACGCCTCAGCATATCAAGATTTAACAATCACTCATATGATCAGCTCTCTCTCACATACACACACAAAAATATGGATCATTAAGTTCAGGATCGACATTTTGCATGAAAATCCTCCCTCTGATAAAACAGCATCCAACAAAAGCAAACATGGCATGAAATTGTCAACATCCCAAAAAAAAAAAAAAGTCTCTTTCACCACTTTAATTGTATGTGTGACTCATGTGTTCACTGTTGCTGGTTAATATGAATACATGAGCCACTCCACATGCCCAGTTGTTCTCTTAAAGGACCCATTTATGAATTAATGCTGGAACAACAACCCATCATGAGCGCGGCCAAAAATTCCTTGTGTTTTAGCTCTAGTTTGGTACAGATTTACTGATGTTTTTAGCCCTAGTTTAATTCAGTTTTAGTGTGTTTGTGTTTGTGGTGTTTAAGCCCTTATCCAATACAAAAATCCCCAGTGTTTTCTATACCTAGTTTGTTTTAATATTCACTGGTGTTTTAGCCTTAGTACTGTATGGTTCAATGTTCCCTTGTGTTTTAGCCCTACTTTGGTTTAATATTCACTGATGTTTTAGCCCTTGTCCAATACAAAAATCCCTAGTGTTTTATAGCTCTAGTTTGTTTCCATATTCAAAAATCACCAGTGTCTCAGCCTTAGTTTGGTCTAAAAATCATTGATGTTTCAGCTCCGTTTTGTTTCAATATTCAGTGGTGTTCTTTGGTATATTTGTTGTCCAACACAGTTGTTTGAACAATGTCCAGTATTAGATAGCGACTGAATTGAAGCAATATTTCTGTTGTTGTAGTTGTTTCTGTAGTAGATCTCTATGTTTTGACACAACAGTGGTGAGAGTGGTGTCTGGCCATGTACAGACGTTTTGTTGTGCGCTTGAATGTGTGTGTTTGTGTACATGTAATGTGTAAGTGTCATCTCAGGTAACCTGTTCCTTCAATGAACAGGCTTTCTTTTCAGGAGGGCAGCTTTCCTCCCCTGCAGTGCCTGAATCCCAAAGCTGCTGCTCAGTGATCTCTGCACCACTGCAGATATCACATAGCTCGCTGTAGAGCGGATCCCAATCAGGATGAGTTTTCAGATTTCACTGCCAAGGGTCAATCCAGAGAAAATTCTTCCTTTTTTCATTCCATTCTATCCCTTGATCCAGTATTCTGGTATATTTTATATTGCTGTGAAGGATTGTGGCATTGCAATATTTTATTTACACTCTGAATCCTCTGAGACCACAGGCTTGTCTGGGTTTCCTTCAGAATTATTTTCAGCAACAGGATCATAACACTTCATAAAATGTTCGTCTAAGGAATCATGAATATATGTATATGTAAATATATGTATTAAAAGTACATTATGATCCCACTGTCATTATTATAATCTCACTAAAATATATGATCTTCTAATATGCTACTGCATTATAATTTGAAAACATTAGTTTAACACTCCAGCTATTTAATATTTTTACAGAATTCATATTAAACTCACATTTCATACAATGAAACAGGGCATCTTTATGTCTAATTTCCTTATCAATAAATACTGCATGATCCCTTAGTTGTAATATTTTCCAATACACCTTGAGCGATGAAGAAAAGACTTGGGGCTGTATTACAAAAACTTCCTTTTCCTAAGTCTTAATTCAAGATTGGAAGAGTGTAAGTTATTTTATTTTATTTTATTATTTGGTATTACAGAAGCAAATCCTAATTTACTTTAGGAATCCTATCTTATCTTGCTTCATCTTATCTTATCTCAGGTTAGAAATCCTAAATACTCAATTTAACATAGACTCTTATGTCTGTTACCTAGAAACCAGCATTACTGTTCTTATTTCACTGAACTAAACAAAATTAACCTTTTTGGTGGTTTACGCTGAAATGGAGATTTAAAAAAAACAATAATGAAAACAATAATGGGCACTTAACTGCAAGACACATGAGTTAGAGGTGTTGCTAATATCTGAAGAGACATCCATAGATATTCTTTGTGGGAAGGTTACAATGACACTAACTTTAGGAGATAAAATAAAACAGAGTGATATAAGATAGCAGACACAGACTGTTGTATAACATTGTGTAAAAACAATAAAAGAGCAGCCATACACATTTAAGTTAGCTAGCACTACCGTTAGGTACTGTTGGAAAATACTACCCTTAACTAGTTTAGCTAATACTTGAGATGAAAGAGTGAAAGTTAGGGTAGTTCATCAGTTATCCTAAAGTTAAGAGGATTTATTTAAGATTTTGGGAAGTTATGATTGTGAGTCATTTTTCTTCATTTCATCTTCATTTAGGAACACTGACACTGAACTACCATTGTTACCAAAAAGTTAAGACAAAATGACCCCAGATTTCCAAAAGCATCTTAGTGTTACATTAGCTCACTTTCTCAATTGTAAATCAGTAAACTAAAATGATTTTGGTGGTAGAACATTTTTGTCCCTGAAGCTCTGGACTGAATTCTGAGAGATTAATGAGAATAAATATGTATTAAGAAATTATCTTTATCAGAGACTCTGTAATTTTACATTTTAGTGCCTCACAGCAAGTGGAGTCATACCGTATAAAGCTGGCAAACATAAACAAATTACTGTGGAGTATAACCATAATGAAAAGCAGAAGCACAATGTAGTCATGGAAAACAAACAACCCTGCACTCAATGGAAGATTTCTATGGACTCGACCCCTGAAGAGGTCTGTTTTCAATCCCAGGCTTTCACGAGTGTTTATTATAAGTGTTTTGTACACCAAATTGGGCAATTAATGTCTTTTCATACAACTTTCCAGCAACCACTTATCAATAGCTAATAAACAAACACAGAAGTTAGAGGTGGACAGTTTCTTGGCTGAACATTGGGGAGTGAATGCTTGTCAATAATATTTCAGCTATCCTGCTGGGAAATAATGTTGGAAGTGCATCGATTATTGGTAAATGTACTGAGATGCACTACAGGGAATAACACAAACCGTATTATTTGTAGGACTGTGCCAAGACTAAGCTTTAGTTTATAGAGTGATTATTCTGTTCCTCCCTGTATTTCATCCAACACTGCACATTATTTTTTATTTTTTTTCTGTCTGAGTCTAAGTCAATTTGACCTATTAGCATCTTGAGTTGGCAGTCTGATAACCATGAATGACTATTATGACAACTTTAAATGGAAAGCAGTTTGTTTTGTAGATTTTATGCAAGGTTTGAGCTTCATGTTGCTGCCTGAACTATCCAAATATTTAAAAAAAAAAAAATCAACTGCTGCATCTTTGATGAGGTGGAAATAAAACTCTTAGGATTCAATTTGTTTGTTGTTCAATTTTAAAACTATATCTGCTGTGAATTTTATATTTGTCCAGTATGCTTACAGTATAAATCACCCTGATTTCACTCACGCCAACAGTAAAAACATCATGTGGGGGTTCAGGTCCAAGCTACCTAAGAAACAACAACAACTCAGCCTCTCAAGATAGTACAACATGTTTGAGAGCTACATCAGCTCTCACGCAAATAATAATTAGATGTGGAGGTCAGATAAGACTATCAGCCAAACCTGGTCTGTGTATTCTCTCATTTTAAGCTAGTTCAACTTACAAACTAAGTGCTCTGCGGCCTTAAAATGTAAGTTAACTAAACTAAAGGCACATTTTACCTCAAAGTCATCTTTTGAGGTATTAAAACAGAATACTTACTTAAGTTAAGTTCACTGAATTTGAGAAAATATGTTCAATAAAGATCAAAGGAACTATTTCAGAAAATCCTTGTTATTAGTCAACATCAGTCAGCATCTTCATGCCTGCTCACACTTGGTGGGACCGAGTGAGCATCCTGCAAATTGGCCAGAACAATGACATACACAACACTAAGCATGAGTGATCAGCATCATGTTGATAGATGAGGTAGGTAAGGTTATTCGTAGTAATGGTGACATAGCTACAGTACAAATGGCCAAATGTGGCCAGCTACATTATTGCCGATTCACCAATGAAGCGTTACTTAGGTTTGTTAATGTCAGTGGCAGCTTGTGTATACATTCAGCCTTTCGGGGATTGTCAAGCTGCATTTTTTTTGTAATTGTTGCAGCAAGAAAAAAAATGATAGGGTTAAATTAAACTGGAAATTGGTAAACAGGAAGAATAAATCTTTCTCCATTGTTTACCCAGCACAAGAATGCAACATGCAGTGACAACTGACAGATGTCAGTTTCTGGCTTCATGTTGTGGGGTTCAATTGAAAATGATTTATAGCCCTAATGCTTTGTGGCCAGTAATACTGTGAGGCTTGTCTCACAGTGGACGCTTTTATTTCATTTCTGAGCCAACATAAGTTAGCGCTGCACACTGTTGGCCCTGTAGGGGAGCTAAAAAGATGCAAGGCAGTTGGGAGTGTGCATAAATGTCATATTGTTGGTCCTTTACATAGTCTATAAGCAATGGAGAAAGTCAGCGACCATCTATGTTTTTAAAGTTATGTTGCAGTCTACATGTTCGCAATTCAAAGCGAATAATTCATGTAAATTGCTTCACATAGTACCTTTACGAGAGATATTAAGTTCAATCAACAACTGTTCAGTCACACGGACAAAGTTATTGTTCTGTAATTATTTCTTCGGTCCATACCCACCATAGAAAATCCCTTTTTTAAAGCAAGTCTAATTTAAGAGAGGACAAACTCCACAGTCCTCATTCCTCGCAAAATTGCATTACAGAGTTCAACCGAAACTAATAGGAGGCTTGATTTGGCTAGCTCAGGCTGCCGCGGAATCTCCTCACAGCCACTATCAACAGAAACCAATAACTTTCAGTGTGAGA
>JAJHUR010113552.1:2256-23993 GCA_027495735.1 Lutjanus campechanus | reverse complement strand
CTAAATCTGTGCAATATGTAATCATAAATCTGGATCTGAAAACATAAACAGAGGTCTAAAACTAAATCTATCTATACAGTATGTAAACATAAATCTGTATCTAAAACGTAAACATAAGTTCAAGTCTAAAGTCTAATCAGAAAGAAAATTATAATCAACACATTAATCAACAATGAAAATAATCATTAGTTGCAGCACTAATGATAATTTTTGACCGAATATGTTGAGATACATGTTGTGACATTATTGAAGGGAATCTAGGGATAATTATCGGTGCTTTCACAAAATATGAACACAATGAGAATTGACAGAATTGAATTGGTGAAAAATAATTAGTGGATATAATGACTAAGTGAGTGAAGACAAAGAATAGAACAGCTAGAACAGTCTGGTAAGTTCACAAAATTACATCACTTTACTGTAGCCTATAAAACCAGGAAAAGACAACTCTGATGCCACATCACAATATAACAATATCCAAAATTTAAAGCAATGTCTTGTCTCATATCCTGATATTGATACAACATCGATATATTACCCAGCCCTACTCCAGCGCCAAGGTTAAGGTCATACGCACAGTAATACAGTGAGAAAAATATCTTTAATCAACTCAAAGAAAAGGGAATATTGTGCGATATAACTACGAAACGAACACTGCATTATTATTCAAAACAAGCTTATTTGACTGTCAGAGTAGATACTTTATGATATTAATATGTTCAGGAAGAAGCAGGGCAGGTGCAATATTATCTCCTAAGATAAACAAGCAACATTATGATGTACAAATTACAGCCACTAAAGATTTTTTGGATAGAAATCAGCGCTCTTATCTTCTCAAATGAGATTTTCTCCAACGCTAATAACTGCTGTGCTGCTCTTAATTTCTCCCTGCAGCCAAACAGGCTGCAGACAGACAAGTGGAGGACGGAGGATTGATTCTGTGTATTGTATTGCACGGGTGGAAATGAAGAAGCAGTCTTCCTGTAGTTTCTCTTCATCTGCCCTCTCTTCCTCTCATTAGCACGCCACAGCAGCTAGCCAGTCATTTGGTGACAGGGAAATGATACAGTGCTGGCGGTGTTTGGGAGGAAATGGCAGGGTACGGGACCCGGCGCAGCAGGGGTCGTGCCACAGATAGTCATGTTAAAAGGCCAAGCAGGACACCTGGTTAAAGTCAGCAAGGGCATCTGGGTCACACCTCCGCTTCACAGAAGACATCATGTACTGATGGTTTTGCTGCACACACAAAAAACACATTTTTAGGATTTATAAATCACTGTTTATGTGAAGAAGCAGGTTGTCACCAAGTGAAATACTGTCCATTGGCAGTACAGCTTTTACATTTTAATATAAAAGAATATGTAAGAGAGTCTAGATTCCTGCAATACTGTAAATTGTTTAGAAATATGACCAAAATTGATGTACAATTTTAGAATAGTGGGCTCCTACTTAAAAATAATATTAGATTGTCAGGACCTGATGGACCCACTAGAGGGCCCCATGGCAAATATCAGCTGTGGACCATTATTGACGAACCACCACATTTTCCCTCTCTCTACAGTATGCATTGTACTGTATCATATAGTAATTTGTAACTTGATTAAAATGCTCAATTTAAGTTCAATATATACATAAAAAGGTATTAAAACTATTCTTCAGTGGTGCATACAGTATTAACATGTACATTTGCAGCAACTAAATAACAACAAACTAATTGCTATGCAGTCACCTGTTTCTTGAGGATGGGGCCCCGGGGTTTTTCTCTTTCTTATATTAATACCATATTTTTTAATTGCTGTAAACTATCTTCCAGTGTTTAAGAAATGAACTTTGCAGTGCACTTCTGCAGCCACACAGAGGCAGCGAAGCTTCACTGGACACAGAGATGGTCTGATATCTAATTAGAGCGCAGATGAACCCATTTAATGTCTCTTGGTGATTATAAATATACTTTTTAACCCAGAAAAGGATCAGAGCTGTTGAATGAAGAAAATGAGAAAATGTAAGCGTGTGGTGCCAAACTTAAAACACACAGTGCAGACTGTCTGCCAGTCGATGCCTTCATACGCCCTCTGCAATTGAGTGCATGTATTTGTGCAAATATTGAGCAAATTAAATTCTTAAATTGTTGCATTCAGTACCCAGTATCCCCACCCCTTTCATATTGTGTTCATGTGAAATTACAAACAACACAGTAGTGATAGAATCGACAGACTGATTAATGGGGCCAATTACCTGGCATTTTGAGATAATTGGCATCAGCAAATACCTGCACTCACGAGGCAGATTAAGGAAAGTTTTCTGCAGACACATCTGCTGCCAGCCTTGTCAGTGTGGCTGCTGTGGAACAATGTTAGCACTCCCCCCTTGTGAGTTTTTGGAAGGGAGGCTATATATACACAAATCACTATGTATGTGAACAAAATACTGCATAATTCATCTGAGATAATAATTTTGTATGTTTTTTTTGTTCTTTTTGCCACTTCTCCTTGTACCAGTTATATACAGTGTTCACTGTATTGTAAATGCATTAGCAATGAACAGTATAATCAGCCTGGTAAATGATAGTCTGTACTGCTATAACTTTTATCTTTATCCTTACTATAACTTCAGTTAACCAGAGCATTGCTGGTGTAAGAGTACTGGTTTGAATTTAATTTTGAATGTCACCACCTTACATGTGTATAATCTATCTTTCAGAAGAAGAGAGCCATGATGATGAAAAATATTTTATTGCATGCACAGTCGACACTGGTGGTCAATCCATGGGTTTCCATATCATGCAGACCAGCCAAAACAGTGCGTACAAAAAAAAAAGAAAAAGAAAGAAATCAAACAAAATGTGTATAGAACAAATAAATAATTCTGAAATAAATAAATATCCTTATTCAGAATTTGAACATATATATACAGTATAAACATGATCAACTGTACATTGTTGATAATACAAGTGAAATCCAAAACAATAGATGCTAAAGCATGTTCTCTCCATGTTTGTTGTGGGGTTTAAAATCCAAAATATACAAATAAAATATCAAGAATATAATGCAAAATTCCATCAACAACTCTTCACAACACCTACTTAAAATGGCCTCCTAATCTTACAGGGCAAAGGTGAGAATTTTCAGTCGACCAATTTAGAGAATAAATACTGAGAATAATCTTCTATGACTACACACTATACAACTGTATACAGTAGTGTTACTACACACTGTACATAAGCAAATGGCTTCTATTTTTCTTCCTCTTTCTCTACTTTTTATGTCCAGAAGGTGCTGCAGTACTTGATTTTGCTATTGCTCTTTACTTATAGGGACAGTTCACTCAAAAACACAGTCAAACTTATTTTTTAATCTACAATATCTATTCAAACACTTACTGAGGATAAAAGAGATCAGCAGATTTGATTTAACTAGAAAGCAGTCCTCAGTGAAACTGTTGAGATGAAGAGTTATTGTTGTGTTGTTGTGAGTCACCACGTCATTGTTTTTGGAAACATATTTTTTAAATGCTAATTTCTGGTACTCTGAGTACCGTAAAGCTAAAGCAAGTATTTCCAGCCCTCAACAAACCAAAGTGATCTGGATGACTGACCCTCTAAAATCACACATGCATTATTGTGTTTTAACCTGAACTTTAAAGACCAACACAGAGACGTATTAGTGTGGGTCTGCTGCTCCAACTCACTGATTGTCCACAGCTCAACTACATGGAGATCTTCACGCCAGTGCTTTTTAGAATTAATTTGAATGGGCATTTTTATGTTATTTGGCACATACATCATTAGAACTCAAACACAACTTTTCAAACACACTAAAGAAATACTGTATACTGTGTATTCCTTTCTGCTCTAGGATCCATCTGAATTGTGTAAAGATGCTCTGCACTTTATGGTTGAACAATAGAAAACTGTATGAGAAGAGAAATCTGAAATGTAAAGAACATAATGAAATAATATATGAAAATGTCAAATATTTAACTATTTCTGTCATATTGATTGTGTTTAGCCAGACATCAGTTTGTTGTGCATACACTGTATGTCCTACATCTGGCGTAAGGAACATCTGGATTGTGGCAGATTCTCAGAAAACAGTAGTGTGTGTACAGTATTGGACTGAATATTCTTTGGTTAAATCTGATGAAACAACCCTCTGTTGCCAGATCTATTAATACTGCCTGAATATAAAAAAAGATGCATGTCACGAGTTAATCTACAATCACTTAATGTGACGTGATTAAAAGCTCTGGAAAGGCTAGTAACTGGACACTTCTTGTCAATCATACTCATGGTTGAGAATGGACTTCCAGCAAAACACTTTGTTTACATATTTTGTTTTCTGTAGCTTTTTAATAGATGGGAAGCACTGATAAACTCATTCTGCTGATTCTCCACAGGGGGGAGCTGTTGGGTCATTGTCAGAACAGCTCCACACCCTCCAACCTCTGTCATCTAAAGGGAAAGAAATAATAGCAGCAGGACCAGCAGGTTTACTGATCAACATCTTCAGCTCTAACCTGCTGCTGGTGTTGGTTTGTCTTACCAACACGCAGCACTGAAACTTATCTGTCTGATGATGTCTGCTGGGCATACTTCATTCGTTTAACCTAAGATGTTTCCCTTATCTCTGGTGAGAGTTTTCCTGATTGAGTGAGCGGCTCCCTCCTGTGGTTGGCCAGGATCACGCAGCATCCTCTGATTGCCGACCGAGTCCTGAGAGATAGATGAGACAGCGATAGATTGTTTCCTTGGCAATCCGATGGTCCGGCTGACACAGTGGGACGTGCGGTTTAAGAGCTGTCCTCTAAGCCCGAGGCTCCAGTCTGTGTGACAGTTCAAACAGAGTCTGCTGATTGTCGATGATATGAAGGTAATCGATGTAGGCTCGCACTTCGGAGCTGCTCTTCTGTGTGATGCCATTTCCTGGAGGGGAAAAAAATGTTTTACTTCCAAGCCAGTACAGCAGGAAAGCTCCTTTATCTGCATCTGTTCTATCCACAAAATTACAAATGCTAAATGAATTTCTGAACTTTCAAAATAAACATATGTTATTGCTGGTGAAAAACAAACAAACATCATATCTAATGCTGTAAAAAGGAAATTAAAACCAACTTTAAAAAGCTTTTATATTACTTTAAAGGATAAATTTATGTACCATGAGGACGCACTTTTGTACCTTTCCGCTTATATGACATGCAGGGATATTGTGGAGGGTAAATCCAGTTTAAAGGGACAGTGGGGTTGTTGGAGGTACTTATTGATAGTCTGTGTATTTCCTACAGTAGATGGTCAACATGCCCCCAGTTTGGAAGAGCAGCAGGAGTATTGGTGTAGGACACTAAACAATGTACTGTGGACAGGGTCAGCAGGAATAATTTTAACCACCTAAAAAAGGCCCATCTAAAAATATCAGTTATTAGTTTAAGCGTATGCTATATTTAAAATATTTTCAGCTGTTGACCTTACAATAAGAATTTCATACAACCCCAGTTCAAATAATCCAAACTATTTCTTTACTGATTTTGCCCACAGTTTTGGTTATTTGCCTTGCAAATACTGATACTTTATTTCCTGTTTAAAATGTTGTTATTTCTGATTATAATTAGACCAGAATTAGACCAGAGATAAGTTACGAATGACCAATAAAAGGAGGAATGAGTGATGTGAATACTGACCCATATGATCTTTCTGACACTGCCGGATGAGCCGCACTGTGTCTGCTATCATGTGCTGGAAACAAACACACCGGCTTCATTAAACATGACATTTTAAATTCAGCACTGCTGTTTATTTTCCATACAGGGCTCATAAACTCACCAGTTTCTCAAAATTGACCAGGTTGTCATGAAACGTCTTGTTGCCTTCATGAATGAACGTAATATCTAAAACAGATAAACGGTTTGTCAGTATTCACCAACAGGTATTTGCTGACTGTTTCTACATGTCTAATCTAGAAATGACAGAAACATCACAGCACTCTCCTCCTGGACTAGTCATGAGGTAGTGAAGTGACAGAATAATGAGCACACCTTTCAGCAGCAGAGGAAGAAAAGGGATCTTTGGCGCCTTCATCTTTTTGAAGGACTCCCTGTAGGCCTTGTGGTTCAGCGACGGATCCTGTGAAGACATTTTCAGAACGAATGAGTGTAATCCTCTGGGGGTGACTGTGTGTGTGCCTATGCATGCGTGCTTTGTTAGAGCTGAGTTATGGCAGCATTAGAGACTAATGATCATCTAAAACACCTGATGTTTCACCTGATGTTTGGGAATTCAAAACATCTGTTTGTTTCACCTCATACAAACTGAAGCACAGCTTTGTTTTGCTTGTTATGAGTGGATTAATGTCATTGTTTTTCATTTCAAAACTGTGTTATACACAGAGTGACCTGAATTACACTTACTGTAATTGTCTCCAGCTCTGAAAACAGCTTTTTGAATTTCCCAGGAATTTTCTGCAGAGATAATAACAGGAATTATTTTTTTTCAGACACCACAGTATCTACTTCAGATATAATGGTGGCAGGCACAGATGTCTGAGAGAAAATACGACATCCTTACCTCCCATGTCTGACTGAGGCGGCTCACAGCTGCAGCGTTCAGGCCCATTATAATGGCAAAGAAACAGTTGAGGTTCCTCTGAGCTTTACAGCTATAAAATATCAATAGAGCACACAACTGGGTTACTTCCAGGGGCACACCTCTACAGCACAGAAGCAAATGCAGTTTATTGATTTGCCACTGGGGGGGGTGGCATCCCTATGCAAATCTAAACACATCACCCTAAAGATTCAAGGCAGTGTTGGCCAACAGTGTGTATATGATCACAATCAATAAAACTAGAAGCATGAGAGTAAAGCTACTAACTGGGCAGCGATCTTGATGAACTTCTTGATGAGTTGGACCCTCTTGCAGAGTGTCGGGCACAGCAGCACCTCAGTCATCACCCACAGCTGGACTTCATTGCAGCGCTGCAGCAGCAGCTCCAACGCCACAGTGTGGCCGCTGCTGCTGTGACGACTGAAGGTGAAATAGACGAGCTCTTGCTGTAAAACGAACAACATGCTCATGAGGTGAGCAGAGCAGAGCACGTGATGTTTTAACCTCTTAGACTCCACAAGGACACCTGTGTCTTTCAGAGGCTGTAGCAGGCTCAGTTTTATCTTAAGATATCTGAATGAAAATGGACTTGATGGGTACCCCAGAGTTTCTACTTTACCTACATGCCAACTTCATGCTAAAAACCTTGACCTCACTGTCCTTGTGATTTCTAGGATCATCACAGCCTCATGAAGCTGACTAGAGACCGGGGCATTCAGAGGATAGATGACTTTCCCTCGTATATTAGCAATAAGTGGGGTTTGTAACAATTTCCAGAGCAAAAGTGCTCACCATCCAATTGCTGAAAAATGCAATTCCTACAGAAAAAGTCAAAAGTCTTTGATACCAAATCACAGCATTAATTTTTTGGTGTTCCTCAAGGTCTTGGTGTCTTAATTTGGTATTTTGGAAAGATTTTTTCATCATTTCCCAAATGTTCAAAAATGGCTCAATTTTGCACCAAATCAGCGTAACAAATAATATAAACCCAAATATTTCTATAACATAAAAGACATGATAGAGCATGGAAATTGCCATCGCATGTGTCATGTATCATGTATCATTATGTTCTATACCATTATACACTTTAAAGATTTAAATATCTGCCTCACCAAAACTCATTTTTTATTATAGATACTTGAAAAACTTGACACAGATTGCTGACCTGTATCTCAATTAATTGTCAGCTTCCCAGCTTTTAGGTGATATATACCCTTTCTATGTGGCATAAACTTTTGACTTGCTAGCTCCTCATAAAGATCTCCTGTCTCTCCGTAAACAAGACAAAAATGGGTCTATGGTAGGGAAGGGTGGAGTGGAAGACATTAAAACTGTTCAGGCCTACATTTTTGAGACAACAAATTCTGCACAAGTATTCAAATTGTGAGACAAACCTCTTGTATTGAGTCAAAGATGGTCCAGTCGAAGTTGGTGAGAGCAACAGCCACGTCCCATGTGTTTAAACTGAGCATGCGAGCCGTCCTCAGCTCAGAGTTGTCTGTGAACGGATTCTGATGAGGGAGAACCGAAGAAAAAAAAAATCAAATGGCTAGATCCAGGCTGTTTGTCCGTACTGTTTTTCTCTGAACATCATAACAACTGAAATATTGATACCAACATTCAAAGGTTTTGATAAATTGTACAATGGAGTTTTGAAGCCTCTAACATAACCTCAACTATGCTGCATGTGCAATTGTATATACTGTAAATTGTCTTATTCGTTGCTTCTCAGCTGCTGTGTGACTGTGTATGAGTTAACAGAGGACGTTGTTTTGACACTGCAGTATATCTACAGTATGTTGTAACTGAAGTGACACATTGCAGAGAGATTCTTACCAGGACTTCTCCCAGGTCCTTCCTGCAGACGTGCAGCCTCCCCACCGGCCGTAAAGAATCGGAGAAGACTCTGTCCTGAGGCTGCAGGAGGAGTCGACCTGCAGGGGGAGAAAACATATCACAGACAGCAGAATACCATTAAAAATCTGTCAGGCAGCGTGTAAGCCGCCATCAGTAGCAAGAGATAAGACTGGCTGTGTGAGGTTGCCAGTCACTTCAGTCGCTGATAATAACAGATACTGACTTTATATTACTGAACTGTAAAAGGTTCTCTCTTTAACTGTTGTTACTGGGCAGATTTTTAGGTCAATTTTGTTGCTTAAAATTTCACACATTCATGTCTGGGCTCGATATATATTACAAGAAATTCAAACCCTACAGTATTTGTTGAGGTTTTCATAGGAAATTAGGGCTACATAATATGGTTAAAGATTTTTTAGATTGCAATAATCTTGACAAAAATGATCATTCTTGCATCACAATTCTCACTTTCGCCGAGAAAAAAATGATTTAAGTCATGATTATGTGACATTTGTTGAGGTCTGTGCCTCACATTTGGACAACAAGGACAGTGTATCTCTGCAGCAATACAGTACTTCATTATAATGCTGTTTTGTTCCACATTTTTCCTTTACCCAAAAATTGTAGCTTCTTCAATATTGCACAAGGCTATATTGTAATTTTGATAATATTTCAATTACTTGTGCAGCTCTGTAGGAAATATTTACTTTCACTTTCTACTAGTGTTACATTTGACTCCAATAGCTGCTGAGCAGGGAATTATTAGGAAATCTGATAAATCTTAAGTTCATTTATGTGTAAAAGTCCAGCAGTAATCTTAAGGGTCGAGAAATGAAGCCAATGTGGAAGTGCCAAAAACTGCAGATCCTTGAATGGTCACATGAGGCTGGCACCAAAAGCGAGTCTATCCCCACAGACCCCCACATTACAACGGCCAAGAAATAAATATGTCTACAGCCTGGTAAGAAAAAATTTTTATGGACTGTAGAGTTTTGGTTTCTACAGTTCATGACAACTGTATGGGCAGTGAATATTTAAATAACACACTCATTTAAATTATATTAAAGCTGAACGTTTTGCATAATTAAGGGCGTGCCTGCTCTGAATGACAGGTGGGTATCCTCACAGATGGCTAGCAACTACGTTGCCACTTCATTCAGCCTAGTGCTGTAGTGCTGGTTGATATTGTATTTACCTCCAGGGTAAGTGACGGCCACCAGCACCAGTTCCCCCTGCGGGACATCCATCCTTTCTGCCACTGCCTGCAGCAGCTCCTGGGCCACCACTCCAGGATGGGTCCTCATACTGAGGTACGAGTCCATGGTGATATACACGTGACACAGCACTGGAACAGAGAGACAATATTGTTTAAGCAAGGTACATGGAGTGTAGCTCTGCCTGAGGCACAGAGCAGACTACACATGAAAGCTTCATTATATAACCTGAGACAAACAGTTGTCAGATGCTGGAGTGATACTAAATGGTATCAGGTTTTCTAAACAATACAGCTGTTGAAATGATTTTATGACACAGAGGCACAAGACTAGCTAATAAAGTGGAGATTGCCTCAGAGATGTTATATTTTTATTGCATCAAATTCCCTTGGAAATTTTCAAATAATCAAAAGACTAAAATTTCCCTGGGGCTTTTGGGCCCCCTGGGGGTATTGGGCAATTGCCTGCTTTACTGTGAAAGCTGAGAAGAAGGATAATCAACCACTGTGTGCCATGGAGAGCAGAGTTTACGCAGTTTTCTTTTCATAGCCTACAAAAGGTTATCTCACCATTTAGTACACGTTCAACCAGAAAGAAACCAATTAATTAAGTCACCTGCTGCCGTCAGTGAGAACAACAGGAAGGAAAAGGCTATAACAGGGCTGCACCTTATTGATAAGTTGACCTTGAGCAAAGCAACTGACCCACAACTGCTCCAGTGTAACCAATTAGTGATCAGTTGTAGAGGACTGTGTCGACTCGTGGGTAGTGTGGCATTACCGAGGTAGGCCAAGTATATGTAATAGATTTCTCCTGATGAGGGTGAACGGCCGGTTGGGACATTTTTTTGATTGAAAGTAGTTCAGATGAAAACTATTCAAAGTGAGGACTGTGGATTAGCCAAAAACCGTAAGCCCCAAAACATGTATCTCATAACCTCAGCAGAAAAAAAAAAAAAAAGAACTATCCAGACTATCTTGAGAACTAGACAGCATGAGCGGTAGCTGTGAACCTGCCCTTTAAAAGAAGCAAAAACCGATCCCAATAAGAGAGAAGGAATTCTTAAGTCACAACTCAGGAATTTGCATTTCCAAACATTCTCATTCATTCCCTGGAAAGCTTCCCATTGTTCTACCGTTCAGACTAAATGTCTCCTTTCGACAGCTTTGGAAACAACGTATGATGGGAGGAATGTGTGAAGAACGCCGTGTTTTATGACTTACCTTCCTTGGTCTCCCTCTGTGTGCCTCTGGACTGCAGCCCATTCTCTCTCAGGCTCAATTGGTGGAAAAGTGCTTTGCTCTAAAAGAAGGGAAATGCGTGAATTTTGACACACATTCATACTGTCTGGGAACACTGGGCATTTCACTAGAACTACACAACAATGTCTTTAGCAGGAAATGTGAGGACAATGGCTTTGAGGCCCAAACTAATATACTGAAATGGGCAGCCAGCTCTGTTCAATACAATTCTTTCTGTCTTTAAGGAGTAACTTCTGTATTTTTCAACCTGGACTGTTTTTACCCATGTTTTTGTGTCTAAATGAATAATGCCAACACCATTTTTTAAAGATTATTTTTTGGGATTAATAATAATTATTGAGATTATTATTTGGATAGTGACAGCTGAAGATATGACAGGAATGGGGGTAGAGAGAGTGGGGGATGACATGCAGGCGGGAATCAAACCAGGACCAATAGCCTCAGTATATAGGGCGCACACTCTACCAACTGAGCTATAGGAGCACAGCAAAAATACCATTTGAACTGTGCTGCAGCTGTCAGCCATGAAACAGGCTGTAATCATTGTGGGCAACTGTGAACCATCAATGTCCACCAAAAGTGCAAAAGTGCTTTTGTTGCCACTGACTCAGATTGTTATTGTGTCTGACAACTTTAAGGAAAGGATCCTGACAGAGAAAGACCCATTAAGTCTGATATTCCTTTTTCCTACTCTGTTTTTAGCTTTATTTTGGTTTCCGCTAACTCCTTAGAATATATCTGGCTCTTTAGCTGCTACATGCTTCACTGTGTTCACCAGCTAGTTGCTAACTTTGGTTGGTGCTGGGCAGGTAGTGGGTATAAAGAGCTTTTTCCCTGAAAACAGCTGCAGGCAGCTGCTGGAAACAAGTTTGATTACAGTGGAATCTGCAAGGCAGGAAACCAAAACAATGCACTAAAATATGCTAAAACGCCCTGTAAAGCTAAGCTGGGTGACAGTTCTCTGAGGCTTTATAACTACAAATGATGCCTTTCATGTTAGCACTTGGGGTATAAGAAAATATGGATACACGAATATTGTTAAAGAGTAAGATCCGTTTAATCAGGAAGACTCGTTTTACAGAAAATAGTAAAAACACATTTCATTCAAACTCAACAGAAACAAAATAGAGCTCATCAAAATTATCTTGGTCCATCTTTCCACTGTTCCAAAAATCACCAACTCCGGTTTGGTTGAAATAAACCGGGTGCACAGCTAGAGCATTTTCACATCTAGCACTGTGAATTAAGAGTTTATTTCAACCAAACCAGTGTTAGTGATTGATGGAGCACAAGAAAGGTGAACCAAGATAATAATAAATACATTTTATAATAATAAAATTACAGTTTCTGTAAATGAAGTCTGGTGGCTTTGGTGGGAGCAATAAATAGACTGTTTCTGTTTAAATGAAAAAGGTTCATAGTCTTACACAAAAAGGTCTGTCTCTGCAGGAATCATTTCCATCATGTTGTCAGACACTAATAATAACAATCTAAGCCTGTCTGTGGCCAAACAAGCACTTTTAGTGGATGTACTTTTGATGTTTTGCCATGGCTCATAAGGATTACATTGCAGCCTGTTCATGTCTGACGGCTGTTGTTGCCGACTGTTGTTGCCATTAGTCAATTAGACACCCAAACATGGGTAAACAGGGTTGAAAAATACTGAAGTTACCTTTAAGTGTCAAAGAGAGCAAACACAAGATCTCACCTTTCTTTGAGGGGAATAATCATCCACCATACTGGAAAAAGAAGAGGAGATATATCAGTAAATCATGTCCCTACATGTGCACAAATAACTGATTTGTTCTAAAAATACCAGATCTGGTGATTTTCCCCAGGCTGCAACTATGTCAA
The DNA here is from genome assembly GCA_027495735.1 of Lutjanus campechanus. Lineage (NCBI taxonomy): Eukaryota > Metazoa > Chordata > Actinopteri > Lutjaniformes > Lutjanidae > Lutjanus > Lutjanus campechanus. The sequence continues at coordinate 11,211 of JAJHUR010113552.1, read as the reverse complement.
GTACAAAAACAACAGTTTATAATCAAGGTAAAGTGTACATATATACTCTTCTCTGCTGCGTTCACTCCATTATTTAAGATCAGTGTCAAGGCGAGATTAGAGTGCTTTGTAGATTTTTAGACCCTTCAATGTGATCCCTTCATTTAATCACCCTATTCTCATCAGTTAGGCCCGACTAGCATGATGGATAGCCCCGTGTCCATTATCATCCCTCAGCTTTTACTGGGCTCTGCATCACAATAGGCATGTTGGCACAAAGCCTGCCCTGAGGGATCTCCTCTCACCGGCCAGCAGCAGTCCTGCGCTAATGAAAAACCTGATTCCCACTGTCACAACAAAACAGGCCTCGTGATCTAATTCACTCTCGTACTCCTCAAAAAAAAAAAAAAAAAGGAGTCAATGTGGTTGTCAGTGAGCTCTGTAAATTTTAGAGGCACATGACGAGAGAGTGCAAGTGAACAAGTGGTGTGATTCCTCAGCTTTCTTTTGCACAAAGGCCAGATTAAAGTCGATGGGAGCAAAGGACTACACAAGTCTTCTTTATACAAAAAAATGACACCTTTTCGGTTTTCACTCGGCAGCTTATTGCCACAAAGCAGTCAACCTTGTCCTCCCCTGGGGTGAGCTTGATTGTGAAAAGCTCATAAATAGTAGAGTATGTCAGTTAGTAACACCCACACAAAGTCCAGTGCTTTAAAAGGAGTAGGTGCTGTGGATACAAACATGAATAAAGCAGGCACAGATAATGGCAGCACAGTCAGGTTGAATTATCTGCACTGGTTTCTAATGGTCGGCAGGTTGGAGCATCCCCAGGGAGAGGATCTGATTGGAGGCTGTGGTCAAAGGAAGGGAAGGGAGACCGTGGGTGTGGCAATGTGTCTGGTGACTGGGGGGGAGGGTGTTTACACTGTAATCTCAAGGAGCAATGCTTATTATATCAAACCAAGAAATTGTAGCTAAGCAACAGTTTACCAAAAACAAAACTACTGACCAATAATCAAGATTCAGTCAGATGTTGAATGTTACATATATGTTTAAATCAATAATACACACATAAAGTACTTTTTTACTTTTAGTATTTTAAAAGCTGATATTCTCTGACATAAAATATTGTCCTTGTCCAATGTTATGGTCAATGCATAACTTGAAAAACATTCCTCTTCCTGGGCTTAGAAATATTATACTATATAGCAGAGGTTATCAAAGAGGGAGGTGGGCCTCCCCAGGGGGACTCCACATAGTTTAGTTATTTGAAATGAAAAGATGTTACATTAGTTATCCAAAAGGAGATCACATAGAACAGCCTAAATGTGTGTATAATCTGGTTAAAAAGATAGTTCAAACATACAGTATTAGGGAATTTTACTGTTTTTCTCATTTTGTCTGAGTCAGAAGCTAATAAATGCCCAAGGTCAAACTACTTTTACTGCATTCAATAATAAATCAGAATATTATATTAGTTGATAAGTCACTGAAGAATGAAAAATCAGATAAGTTTGTTTGTATGTTGATACAATTGGTACTACAAACCAGTGTGTGTGTATATGTGCATCTATATGTGTCTATACATTATATACTATGTGCATGTATGCTGCATAGATATAAGGAAGCATGTGTGACTAAGTACAGGTATACATGTTCATATGTGTGCATATAAAAGAGCATGTTATATTCTATACATGTCTATATTATGTGTGTACTTTGTATTTGCATGACTAACATTTACTAATTGTCAGCACTGTCTGACTTGTTCATGAATATTTTCATTCTCATATTGTGAAACAGGTAGATGTAACATACACCTTTTTGGTTGCTGCTATTATCTTTTTTTTTTTTTACACTGATTCATTATTTAATGGCTGTGTAAACTTGGGTACAACTGGTTTAAATTTTAATTATTAATTTTAAAGATTTACTGATCAAAAATAGATATAAACAGCCCTAAAGTCCTAAAGAGGAAAGGAAGCATCTACAACAACATCTTGCAAAGACAGAATTTGAACCAAAATGTGTCAACTAAAATGCCCATACAGTCTCAGCTGCCCACGTACAAGTACCTGTGTTACTGTCTATGCACAGTAGTACACAGTAGTATTATTTAACTCCATACATTTAATGAATGAGTAGCACACAGTGCTCTCTCTCAGCAGAACAGAACAGAACAGAATCTAATTTGGCAATATCAATTAGATGTTTTTGTAAAATGAATTTATAGACTTAGCACGATATCTGTAAAGGTGATTGTTATCAATATGACTTTATTTACACAGTTAGTTACATAGTTTTTCTGGCTGTCTGTCTGTATATTCATATTGTACATTGTAAACCGGGGGTGAATCAATACGGTTTCTTCTCCCCTGATACAGTACCTCAACTCATTGTGTCTGGTGATGCTGAGCACTTATCTGGCAGTAGTGGTTTCTTTTTCCCAAAGTGAAAATCTGTATACTTTGCTTTTTAATTAGAATCATTTTTATAGAAGGTAACATGAGGCCAGAGATTGCTGTGGCACTAAATAATTGAAATGATGGTCCATGTTAAATGACTAAATGTAGCTGAAAACGTGGATGTTAATGTTAATGTGGATCTGTTACACTATGGCTGATACACATTCTGCAGATCAGTGCATTCCTACTGTATGTATATACTTCTATACAGACTATGGACTTATTTCCATAATTACTTGATTATTCAACATGTCAGATGATGTATTTCTGTGTATTTATATATGGATGTGCAATTATACTCATGAGTTTGATGTAATTAGTAGCAAGTAGGCCTGACATGGTGTCCAGTAAACAAGTGCTGGAACATTCTTTCTTTCTTCATTGCAAGTGACAAAAAGTTCCAACAGCTTGTCATTAATTCTCAAAACGCCTGTATTTCCTCAATTTCGGAGATTCAAGATAAAGGGTCTCTGTGACCTTCATATTTTAGTACATAACACCCCAGAACACTGCAATTACTCTTCGATCTCTGAAAGGATTCATTGATGAGAATCAAGCAGAGAAGGAGCTCTTTCTTTGTCCTCAGAGACCTCAGAGGGCAGCTTCTGTTTCTGCGTCTGTTCCAGACCTCAGAACAGTCATACTCACTACACCCAGACTTGATATCATCATACATCAGTTTTTTTCCATTTCATCAATCATTTATCATTTATGTCTTTGTAAATACCCTGTGTCTAATAATGCATAATGTCAAATCAAGTTCTCATATGGTCACTCACTGTCTGCGATGCAGCTGGTACAGTCTCTGCAGTTCCCTCACGTCCTTCTCCAGGGCTGGATGCTCATAAAGATCATCCAACACGTAACGACACAAAGTCTGGAAGGAAATGTCAATTCTCATTTCTCTCATATTAAGTTCAGCTCACACCCCATTTCCCACCCTTTTCATGGAACATTGTGTTTCCTACCTTCATGAACAGTTTGACATGCTCGTCTTCCCTCAGGAAATCTGTGCAGAGCGCCACCCACTGTGACACCAGGTGCAGGACTTTTCGTTTCCTCTCCAGAGCCTCCTTCCTGTCCTCTTTCCCTCTGTATCTCTTGGTGCAATAGGTGGCATTCGGTTAAAGATTCAGCACAGATGGAGAGTGAGATCTATTTGCTGACATCAAATGCAATATAAAAAAACTGAAGCATGAAGAGTGTGTGTGTGATGTTGATTTAAGGACAGACGGCAACAGGAGCAGCTTTGAGTCAATAAAGCAGCCGTGTTTTTGTATAAAACCTCTATTCCTGTCAGCAGCACTCACATTGGAAGGTTATTATGTGTGAATCTTTGAAATAATGTCGCTGTGTTGAAGGATATTGTCCCAGCAGAGCTTGACATAAATCACTCGTGGACATGAACACTGGGTAGGTCAGCAGAAAGTCATCCAGAGGTGTATCTGCAAAGTGAAACACATTATTGAAAATGGACAAAATGGATTTATAAAACATTTATGATATCTGATTAAAGAGAAAAAATTAAAACAAGTTTAAATTCTGTGCAGACAAGACCTTCACAATTCATTGAAATATTATTGAAATCACAATATGACCAAAAGCAAAATCCAGATCACAGAAGCTGCATTTTTTTGATAAAGAAAAATGTGTGACAAAACAATTGAATATATATTGTCAATATATATATCGGTCGGCCAATATACTGGCCCAGTATTGGCCTGATATGGACCTATCACAGATCTTGGTATCAGCATATGTTTATCAATATGCACTGATGTGAAAACTTTTTTAGAGACTATATAAAGCATAAAGTGATGCTTTCCTAGATTTAACACATAAGGGAACATTTATGAGGACAAGATGAAGGTGTAAATCCCAAGGAGCTCTGCGTCTTGTTTTACAACCTGTCCCTATTTGACTGACAGTGTTAAAATATTTAGCAGTTGACTAATACTGAATATTACTGATGTTATTTATCTATTCATTTTATTTTCATTTTTATCATTTTTTTTATTTTTTATTTTATTTATTATTTAAGTTATTAGTTAACCTATTATACTGCATATCTTTGTACTATGGGAGGGAGCTGGAGTACCCGGAGAGAACCCACATGGACACAAGGAGACATTGCAAACTCTACACAGAAAGGTCCTGCCCCTATCACAATTTGTTAAAGAAAACAGCCCTCTGCAAAGTCTTATCGGTACAAAATTGTTGGGCAATCAACACAGGAATGTCTATTTTTAGTCCAGCTCAAAAATCCACTTTATCAGCCACTATATCAGTAATCTGTGTTTTTTTCCTCTCTGAAACTGGTCAAAAATCCCATACTGGTCAGATTCTACAAAACAGTGTTATAATTAAGTACTGTAGTACTGCTGAGATGCCCTACAACTCCTGTTCTGTACATTTAAGAAAACATGTTTGTTTGGTACAGACCCCAACAAATGCCACATTATCATGATTTTAATTTTTTTTCTCAGTGAAAATAAAAATTGTGATGCCAAACTTCATTCCTGTTATTTACAAACCATGTAATGCAGTCCACCATATAAAAGCTCACCAGGTTTATACATAGAGGAAGCTGGACGGGTAAACCAGCAGCATTGACAACTGTGTGATTAATGTTTGCTGAAGTGCACATACAACAGGCCTGTACTTTTAATTGAGTTGGCAGCTCAGGGAGTTTTTCCTCCTCCATCTTAATAATACCAGAGGGGGAGCTCATTCTTTGCTGTCAAATATCAGTTAACAAGCTCTAAGCAGTGATATTTCAGAAGCGAGAATAATATGAGAGACCTTTCATTGGCACATTATCCTTCATGGTCAGTCTCAGATGATCACTTGTGCTGAAACCACTGAGGATTCTCCAGCTACATTTTGTTCCTACGAGTTCAAACAAGCCTTTACTAGCCTTATCTTCAATCTCACACATTGGCCACTGCAGGCTGTATCGGTCAAGTTAAGCCAATAATGTGTCAGTTGACTCTCTCTGACCACTGATAAAGTCCATGTTTTCATTGTGATTATCTTGCAAACAGAAAAGCAATCTGATATTGCTTAGCCATCATCCTAATGTGTTCACAAGCAGCATTTTCTGCCACTGTATCCTTATAAGATGAAGGTTACACATAGGGAAGTGTTTCTGTAAATGGATTAAATTAAATACTCCCTGTAACATGAAATGCTTAGTCTGCATCATCACACTTATTTTTTTCACTGTGATAAACAAAGACTAAACATGCCGTCATCACTTGTTTTTAAAACTACACACACCGAAAGATACAATATTCAAAAACAAGATTTCCATTACTTACAGATAAGGGATTATCTTAGATAGGATACTGTTACTCTCCAATCAAAGTTGATCACAGAAAAACAGCTTTTCTTGTTGCATGTAGGCAGTTCTCTAGGCTTTTTTTCACAATAAGCTCCAAGAGTAAGGTACTACAGCCTCCCTTCACTTAAAGAAAACATGAGGGAACTTAATGTTGATAGAACAAATGACCAATAGGATGATGCCTGGAAGAGTGTGAAGAACTTAAGCAACTGTAACAGGAATAAAAGCTATTCAACTCAAAACTTAACACAGAGCCTGTGCATCACCTTACCAAGGGCATACGTTTGATGCTAACTTTTCCCCTCTCTAAACTGTAAAATAGAGACACTAATCTCATCCAGTACATATAGGCGTTTTGGAAAATAGAGAGAGTTTTGGCATATAAAACAGGAAATCTTGGCCATCAATTTAGAAAGTGATTCAAAATGCACGCTGTTGTTTAATTGCTGAAAAGGAGTTTTATAAAATGTGAACATCCAGTGCAAGAAAGACCATACATATGAGATGCATAACAAAGTCTCAACTAAAACACAGTGACATAAGGTCATACTTGAATAGGCTATGATTCATTAGATTACTTGATATGTATCATACATACTAAAGACAATGGACCCTATTTAGATGATCTATAGTGCATGGTCTAAAGTGCATGTTGCAAGTGCATTTAGGGCATATCCAACTCCCTTTTGATATTTTTACGGTGCATAATCTGGGCATAAAGTAAGGCCAAAGAGTAAAGGGCTTGTATTTAGTCTCTTAATTAATCATGTGTTTTGGTGTAACATGAATGAACCCAAATAGAGTGTCATCTCTCATTCCCATTAAGAGCCAGGTGCGTTTGCTTCTGGCGTGCATAAATTTGTTTCCCCAACCATGACCTACTGTGCTGTGATTGGTTACTACTCATTGCCTTGATGAAATCATCTGAAAAGCTTGAACTGTTTGACATAATTTAAAAGATGATTTAATGATTAGAAAGACTCCTTTCAGTCATTTTAAATGTTTCACTGCAGGCAGTTATGTTACTGCTCCAAATATCATTAATATTTCAGCAACAAAACTGAATACTGTAGTTATAAATTTGACAGGAGAGAGGAAACTCTCCAGAGGAAACAGAAGAAATAATTTCTAGACAGATCTGATGGAAGTCAGGATTTGTACTGCTGCTTCACTCCAAACAAATTCACTGTATGATCTTCATACTGTTTATGAGACGTTCTTGGTGTGGACAGGGCATTAATTAACAATGAACCTTGATGACCCCTTCAGATTTTAACAGTCAGTCAAGTTACTGCTGTGTCACCCAGCTGCTATTAACCAGAATGTTAATTTTTATGACCTATGGATTAACTGCAGTGTCCAAGAGGTAGAGTGTACAGTAAAAGTGTGCTGTGAACCTGCCTGACAGGAAACTACTGCGCCAATGAGTTCAGACCAGGTTTCTGTTGGTCAATGGTGTAATTGCATTCTGCTGCCTCAATATAGAAATGCGCCAGCAATGCGCCTGACCACACCTCACATTAAGACCAACACATCCATGTACTTATGCTCACACATGCGCATAAGTACATTTGCTACCTACAAAACATGTGCATGAAAATGACAAGTGCGTCAGACAGAAAATAACAATGACAGCTGCACTGTACTCTACAGAAGATTGAGCCCTATGTATTTCATAGAACATGGGAGCTTTATATGACTTTTATGTGATATACTTGGATTGGATATTATTCTATTCTTACAACAGGGTTTATGTAGTAGAAGTAGATTTTTTGTTAAATTTGTTTGTCCTACATTATATAATGCCTGAGTCTCTTTCCTGAATTGATATCCATGTCTGTGAGCCTATGTGTTTTGTTTTTCTTCAGGGGGAGCTGCCCCTGAAAGTGTTTTGGGCTGTTTTGCTCTGGAAAATCAATAAACATATATATTTAAAAAACACATGCACATATACAAAGTCCCTTTCTCCCAGAATCTCTTATTGAAATGCAAGTAATTATTCGTAGGGCATTAAAACAGGTTCTACAGTAAGAAGTGCATCTCAGAAATTGGCATAAAAGGCATTATAATAAAATTCAGAGGCATAAAGAGAAAGAGTAGGACAGTAACTCCCAGACATGATGCCCAGCCACAAGCGAAAAGCTTTACAAATCCTATTAGGGCCAACCTCCACTCAAGCCCTCTGTAAGTGTGCCTCACACCCAGAATTGTAAATTCTCCTCTTTAATTTCACACTGGCTTCCCAGGGCCTTTGTGTGCGTTCTGGTCCACAGGACTCCCTGACATCATTATGTTAATCCGTGCAGAGCAGCTGTGGATGTGTCTTATGAGAGGTTACACACTCGTACACATGTAGGTCCCATAAAGAATACAGTAACACACCGGAACACAGATACAAAAAACAACACAAAAAAATAAACCACCCACATACAGTACTTTACCTTTTCTCTCACTCACACACACACACACACACACACACACACACACCATGCACTGTTCACTCACACTGCTGCTGTGTATTTTCTTCAAGCTATTCTAACTGAAACACTTTCTCAAGAGTAACAGCTTACATACTACTCCCCAGGCTGTACACTGTGCAAGTTTTTTGAAGTTTGGAAAACAGAATAAATATTTAATCTTGCAACCTAAAGTCATATTCTAAAGTTTTTCTTGGTAACACAGCAGAAAAAGGGGGAATGTCCTGCAGAGCAGATTTAATCCATACATTTTAGCAGAAGATACGTCTGTTTCATTGACCCAAAGACATTTATTCAAGAATTGTGTAGTATAGACTAAACATCACACCATTTTTTTTTAAAGATTTTGTAGCTATTATCAGTAGTTGGCCTGGATCACAGGAGTGAATGTAGGTTGTAGAAAAAGTGTTTTTTATTTAACATTTGTATTTTTCTAGATATTGATAGAAGTTTTGTTTTGTTTTGAAACATGACTGGGTGATTTCTAGTATAATGCACACAAACCTGGCAACCTACAAGGATGCTGCAGAACAGCAGAAGCCAATGCAAGAGGCAGCTATCACAGAGTGCTTAAAGGGATAGTTCGGGATTTTTGACATGAATCTGTATGGCATCCTCATCACCAGTGTCATGCAATCACACTGACTTACCCCTGGCAGCGTCCTGTGAGCAGAGTTCTCGTCCAGCT
>JAJHUR010113550.1:1698-14770 GCA_027495735.1 Lutjanus campechanus | reverse complement strand
GGACAAGCACTTAGCAAATATCTCTGTAATGGGACCCTAGGCCAGATAAAGACTAAAGAGATCCAATGCTGTGTCAAATAAAATCAATAATTTATAAAACATTTCAAATATGGAGACACACTGTTGAATACTAAAGGATCAGTGTGTAAGATTAAGGGGGATCTATGTTCACACAATATGTCAGAAGTTTATAATTAACCTGAAAATAATAATTGTTGGTATTTTTGTTACCTAAGAATGAACCATTTATATCTACAGAATGAGCAGGTCCTCTTACACAGAGTCTGCAATCTTGCACTGCCATGTTTCTACAGTAAGCCAGAACAGACAAACCTAACACTGGCTCTAGCACTTTTTGTCAGTTTCATACCTACTGTAGGTTCTCGTACACACAGGGCACACAGGGTATTCAGTTGGTTGCAATCTGCAACTTCAACACTAGATGCCACTATATCCTACACACTGGACCTTTCATTCTGCTTTGTAAATATCCCACAAAAACCACAAATGATAAAATTACAATCACACAAAAAGTGACAGTCCTATTTTTAGTGTTTATGGTTGACTCATATTTTTAGGGTAAAGGCACTCAAGAGCTGTGGTTCTCACCCTGAGGGTCAGGACCACCAAGGGGGTCGTGAGATGTAGAGAATAAAAATAAAATGATAAATTGTGGCTGGTCTGAGGGATGACAGCTCCTTAAACACATTCGATATAAGATACAAGCACTCAAAAATACACAAAATACAGCTGATCTGAAGAAATATTACAGCCACCTCACTATAAACCAGCACAAAAATGACAACATAAATCACTGTGTTCTGAACAGACACAAACACTACTAAAAAAAGACACATGTAGGCCCTACATTTAAAATGACAAGCTTAACAAACTACTCTGTCCAGCAAGCATTAAGGCCAAATCTTATGATTATTCTTATGATTAATGCTCTAGAGATACATAACCCGAGACACTTTACCACTGCCAGTGTGTGAAATACCCAGTGGCAATTGGGGCTCCTGAGTACCTAGTGCTCCAGTCTCAAGTCTCACACAGACTCATTTCAAAATATACAAGATGTGAGTCTGTGTTTTTAAGATTAATGCTGAAGCAAAAATCCACTGCTTTTTAGGGTAACATTCTCTAAAAAGCTAACCTCTGTCAAAGAAAGTGTAAGGAAAAAAATAAACCTTCCAACAAATCCAAGACTCTCTTATATATGTGTTTTACCTTGTACACAAAAGAGTTACCAACACAAACAAGAGTCATTACTTAGGAACAAGCTGACAGCAAAGCGGTCACTGCGAACAGCTGCTGATAATCAAGAAATGAGCCAACTGCTCTTTAAACGACAGTTTCTATTTCTACATGTGTTAAATACATAATCTATAATGTGTTAATATGCAAAGGAGTTGATTGAAGGCAGGTTGCATCATGCAAGGTCAGTTTCTCCTGCCTCCAGTCTTTGAGATAAGCTGGGGTAAAAGCAAACCTGAATCTGATTTGATCGATCTTGTTATCTAAGAAGTTCAAGAAGTATCAAGAAGTATTTCAGAAACATTGTCATTGCGTATTGTTTTGATTTTGGTGAGAGTCATATTTGAAGGAATTTCTCTAATTTCTACTACATTTCGTATACATAAAAAACTATTAAATGTTAAGAAAAGTCCACAATTTTTATACATTTTGTGAAAAAAGGTGTAAGTTGTTTTCCTTTAGCAGCGTATACAATTCCAGGGCAATTAGGCTCATTACAGAGTGACCTTTTTGTTTTCATTTTTCATTATTGTGACAAATGGACATTATCATTTAGTATATTTTCACAGCAAAATTTTGCCTTTTACACTCTATATAAACCTGGTAGCATTTTGTGTCCTTTACAATACATAAAGGAGAGTGACACAGAGGAGTGTTGTATCATCACCTGTTGCTCCCGTCTTTCATAGTGTCTCTGTTTTTAACGCTCTCCATTGTCCCCAGCTTGTACCTTGTATAATTAGCCTGTTACAATAAACCCGCAGCTTTGATCCAGCATTTGGCCAAAGTCCTGAACATGGAGAAATAATTCTACAATACCAAAAACATCCTGATGGTGTCCCCTCTGATTAGCGTTATCGTTGCTATCAACACTTATCATGCCTATGGTTTTTCTTATTCCTTTAACCCCCATAGACAGCCAGTATAAATGGATTTTGTGACATCCAATACCCGTGAGCAGGTTTTATCAGTGATCTATCAGTGATTGCTCTCATCACTTTGCTCTTGTGGCACATTTGGCATTTTAGGGGGGATCCGAACGATGAACGCTCCCTCTTTTTATCTCTTGCTCTTTACTCATTTAAACATACACTCGTCAACTCGCTCAGTCCTCAGGGTCTCCATGATTCATTGCTACTTTAAGAGGTATGGGACACACGCAGTTCTTCCTATCAGTTACATGGAAGGATTATGATGGAGAAGACAGATAGGAACCCCCTTGCCATTTTATAGAGGGGGATTACCGACGGCCGCCAAGCAAAGTAAACATACACAAACTACAGCATTGCTTGAACACTGACACACGCCTACTAGCACGCATGCACACATAAAACACAGCCACATACCATTCACAATACCCTTATGTAACGGGAGTTTAAAGCAACAACTGCAATGAGTCAAAGCGGCCACAATAGAAAGCAATCTATTTAGCTTTAACTCCTGTCTGCCCGGTAATGCAGCTCCAGCCTCCTAACGGTTTTTCACATAAGGTGGTTTTCCATTTCTGGTGATAGCGTGCCCCTTGACCCCCGCCCTGTACTACCGAGCACCCAAAATAAAGCCCTTTAAAGTGAGTGACCCGGGGTCAGCCAGCCTCCCAGGAGCACCGGGGCTCTCCAGGGCTCCAGACGACACCGTCAAAACAGGCATCAGAGTTCTTGAAAGGCCTACTTCAAAACACCAGATGTAAAGAGACAGACTGGGTGGTGGTCAGGTCAGACAGCTGACCTGTGTCTCACAGTGAGCAGTGGAAGAAGTACTCGTTTACTAGTAATCTATAAATTAGGTAGATATGACTTATAAATAACATTGTGTTATTTTTAAGTTATATGATATACAATATATATCTTGATGCACATTGTCTCAAAAGTTTTAAAATAACCATACATTTATGTGCAAACATATGATGATCTTTTAGAATATGATGCATAGCAAATATCACAATATTTTTGATAAATAAACAAATTTTTGATAAATAATCATTAGTAATGTGGATTTAATGACTAAGTGGTTAAATGCAAATAATAGAAGAGCTAGAACAGCCTGGTAAGTTCATAAAACTACATCACTTTACTGTAATGCAGCCTTTCAAACTAGGAAGACAACACTTGTTTCGATATGCAAAATCTAAGATGATATCCAGTCTCAAATCACTCTACTAATATATCGATATATTGCCCAACCCTAATATAAATGTAAAAACACAACAAAAACAATTAAATTTTAATTCTTTACTTAAAAACTTCATGTGTTACCTGTATAATGTATTCTAACATCATTGTTGTTGTGGGTATTTGTCCCTTTAGAAGCGCTGAATTATTGTTGTGTTAATATGCCTGAAACAGGCATTAGTAATAAAAAAAAGTGGGAGATTTTGCATTCAGACGGTTTGGAAGATGTCCTAAAATGTACAAAAAAATCACATGCACTGGAATCAAGCTGCAATGATGATGTATTTTTCATAGTCTCTGAGACACTTCAGAGATACAGGGATGAGTATAGAGTACCAGTTCAAAACCAGCACCGCTTCCTAACTGGTCACTACCGAAGCTCCTGGACAAAAAGTACTGCTACTGGTTTTTACATAACGTTACATAAACAGCTGACAGGATAAGGTACTCAGAAATGTAGGCTCACTTTACTAAATTTAATGAAAAAGTAGCTAAATGCAATAACTTTGGCGAAAAAAAATAAACATATAATTTCTGCAAAAAAAATAGTAATAAAATAACTGTTGGATCTGTTCACATCTTCATGTTTTGCAGCAAATAATGGTGTGTAGCATCAGTAAGAGAATGCATAAGCAGTCTCAGTATTGATATTGGTATCAATAAAATTCTACCCATCTCTATAGAGGTATAAGATTTTTATGAAATAACAAATATTTTGTTGGCTTACTGTATTTTATGTCCAGTGTAAAATCCATTCCTCAGTTACATTTAGTGAAATTATAAGTACGGTGCAGCAGTTGTTGCTATAATGTAGTAAAGTAACAGTATAAAGTTTTCCAAACCATAAATACTCAAATAAAGTACCTGCAACTCAATACTGTACTGAAGTAAAACATGAGTATAGTTTATATTTAGTTTGTACCTCAGGTTACAGTTGTCTAAAAACTGGCCGAACTTCTGGCACTTTACACATGCACACTTTGTAAATAACTATTTTATGCCATGTTGGATTGGATAAGGACATTGGCAGATATATATTGTTGATCAAATTGTTTTTTGAGTCTGGTCACTTAAGCACAGATACCTACTTTTTTAATGCCAGCAAATTATGATAAATGTGAAATTTAATTACTGGAAGTGTTTCATTATAATGTGCAATGTGTAATCTGCAGGGTACATCAGGCCTCTCTTAAGACATTGAGTCTGTCCAGAGAACGCAGATACTGATGTAAGACAATCTGCAAAAAATGTCTCATAAAATGCTTCTCCCTTGTGGAGCTGTATTATTATTGCAAAGTCCCATAAAATTTTATGACTTTTCTCCACAATTTAGTACCTGATTTTCAGTCTTTGTCCAGAGATTTTTCATAACTTTACGTTAGGAATTATAACATTATGAAAATATCCTGTCATGAATGCAATAACTGAAATGATCTTCTACCTTGTATTACGCATTTTTTAAAACCTTTTAATTATCAATTTCAATGAATGATTTGTGTAAATGTATTTGCATAGTTGGTGCATCTGCAACCAAAACCCGCATCAGAATATGGTCACACCCACAACCTTAATCCTACTCATAAAAAAACAAATGAATAAAAATAGAAGTAAAAAATAATTATAGAATTTGAAGCTGTGACTAATAAATCACCAGATGTAAACAGGCCAACATAAGGAGCAGTGACAGGTGCATCCCTCCTTTGGTTTTAGCACTGGAGATGAAATCCTACCCTGAGAATACCCCTGATGCTGAAGAACAGGCCTGGCTGCTACACACAGCCAGCATCAGGGGCTCACACACCACACTGAAACTACAGCCACTCTTTGACCTCTGTAATTGTCAAGCAAAGGCGGGACATTTACACTCTGAAGGTATAAATATCCCCAGTGATCTTCCATGACTCCCCCAGAGGCTCAACAGGTAGAGCGCAGCAGAAAGCCAGCTGTCACCAGCAGGCGTCAGGCTGGATTTCTCCACCACATCATCAGTCATCCCATTTGGATCTGAGATACTGCCGCTACTGCTCGACTACTGGAAGGCCGGATCAAAGCATATAGAGTGCACTGCTATGTCAACAGCGTTAGACAAGTTGGGCAACAGATTGGGCAAGAGATGTTGCTATATTGCTGCTTAGGCTATACCAATGCAGCTTTAAATTTCACTGGTTGGACTGTAAGTGACGGCAATGTTGCAAATCAGTAAACAAGACCGTTTTATGACAGAGTTGGATTTACAGGATTTTTTTAGGTATTCGATTCACTGTGTTAGCCAAATGTTAATGCCCGCATGTTCAGAAGATTTATACTCACGTTATACAAATTAGACTGATATTGTGTACAGTAAAAATGAAAAAGTTGATAAGACTCAATACTTTAAGGCAACTTAACATTTAAGATTTGATGAAGTTTTACCAGCTAATCATGTTTTGTTGAGATAATTTGCATTTCTTCTTCAGATAAACTTAAATCTTTGAGTTTTAGAAGCCAAAGTAATAATCAGTTGCAACCATTTAATATTCAAGCACTCAAATAATGTGTTTCACATGAAATACAAGTTTTTGGGAGTTTCTAAATCTCAAATAGTCAAGTTTATCTAAAGAAGAAAATTAAACTGTCTCTACAATAGATTATAGGTTGAAAATTTGTTTACTTTATTACAAAACTTAAAAGTTTGAGTTTGATTCAACACTCAAAATTCTGGTGTTCAAAGTTCTCTCAACTTTTTTTTATTTACAGTGTGATTATGGTTGTAACCAAAGATTATTTTCATTATTAAGTTTTTTAAATAATCGATTATTCTGTAGATTATTTTCTCTATTACTCGTTTGGTCTATGAAATGTCATGAAACAGTGAAAATGCCCTGAACGATGGTGTGAAATACACAATTAACAGCAAAATTTTGAGAAATCTCTGGAATTATCTTTAAAAATAGATATTTGTTATTTTTTACTTGCAATCTGACTAAAGGTATCTTTTAAAAGCCCAGTATGTCCAGAAGAAGCAAAATATTTATTCAGAAAGTCTGAATACAGTTTCTGCTAATGCCTTCTACCATGGGTTGTGTAAAGTAGTTTAAAAAACCCTAAACCTAACATTACTCTGTACAACCTTGAAAAGCTGAAGATTTTTTTTCTGCTTTGACATCTTGGTTTTGGTTAAAAATATTGACACAGTACACATTAAGTCGGAAAAATATGACAAAGAGAAAGAGAAACTTCATTTCTTGCTCACTTGGGATTCAATTCTGAAAAGCTGAATCAGAACAACAACGAAAACTTAAGTAAAGGGGATCCCCAGGTTACCACTGGGTATTTTTGCGCATTGCCCATAACAGTTTCCTTAAGTTTAAAGTGATGTCTTCAAATTGCCTTTTTATGTGAAATTAACAGTCCAAAACATAAAGGTATTAAGTTATATATATATATATATATTAAGTTCTATCACAAAGACAAGCAAAAGGGACAGGAACTAGGTCATGTTTAGCTCTTTTTCTTTAAAAAAGTGTCAATCGCATCTCAGCTTTAAGTGCGATAAAGAAATAACATGAAAAATTCCAGGGGGGCTGCAACAGTTTTTCATTCGATATTTTACATTCACAAATGAATAAGCTGATAGTTTAGTGCAAACAATGCTGGGAGATACTGAAACATGTCCATCATTATATCTCTGACCTTCTGTCCTCATATGACCCTGCTCGCACTTTAAGATCATCTGGCGGCAGGGGCCTTTAAACTGTTCCAGACACCTTCAGCTGAAGAGTAATGGGGACACAGCTTTTGCAATAAGAGCCCAGAGGCTCTGGGACACCCTGCCCGTGGAAATACGGCAGGCTGAGTCAGTAGCTTCTTTTATCGTGCCGCCTTCCCTGATTTCATCTGATATAGTTTTTGATCTGATTATGGTTTTTATGTGATTCGATCAGTATTTTTATACTTTATTATGTTTTTATGTGAGTCTACGTTATGATTTATGTGGTTTACTTGCTATATGAAGCCAGAAGCAATTTGGGGCCTTCAAATTTTGCCTGGTCAACCATTCAAAACCCAAATATAGGTGGCCAAGTACCTCGGATGGTAGACTGTATGCTCTGAGGTCCTTCACCTGTGTGTCTTTGCCTATTTTCCATCTATCTATATCTGTCATATTCAATAGAGTTTAAAAAACAACAACCAAATATATGAACTTAACAAAGATTTAAACCAGAACAAGCAAGCAACAATTTTTGTGTCATATTAGACTAGATTTTATCCATATTGCACAGCTGCTGTGTTAATGGATTCATGGTGAATGTAACAATATATTTTAAAGGATTAAAGTTAATAAAGGATGTTTTAATTTCAGGTCAGACAAGAAGAGTCTGTGTGGTGAGTCTGTTTCTGGCAAGAAGAATGGAAAGCTCCCATCATCTGCCGTCCCACCGCCGATACCCATGTCCCCCATTGTTGAAAAGATGGAGGGACTGAAAGCCATCCGCAACCGCAGCAACAGCCTTCGTCTGGGCCGACTGGCCTTCTACCGGCACCTGGAGAAGGTGGAGACCATGCGCTGCTTCTGGGAGCTCAAACATGTGGAGCTGGAGGGGGGAAAGCAGGTAACATGCACTGCCTTTTTTCTCTTTATTATTTTGTAAATTATGGTCCCACTAAGAGTAAAATAGAAGATAAAGCAGGAGAGCGTGGCTACCTTATGATTGACTAGTTGCTATGATGGCATGTCCTCGGGTTCTCAGTCAGATCTAATCAAGATAGAGTCACAGCAATGTTTTCATCCTCCCCATCCCCTCTCACCAGAATATGGTCACATCTGCCTCCAAAAACACAAGATGGCAACAGAATGCAATGCCACAATGCCAAATTGAGGCTTCAGAATGACAGACTAACAACAAATAGGTGACATCACAGTGGCTACATCATTCAACTACAGTATATTATACAGTGTATGGTATGGTTCCCTAAATATTTTACTAATCCCTTTATTTATTGACAGTTAAATATCATTAATAAGCGACTGAATTAAAAGAACATTCCAGACTTCTGAGGTCCATCACACAGCTGGTATTTATGTGAGTGACAGTGCATAAGAATGACTCTGCGATAATGTTGTGCCCCCTGATGGCAACTTAACTACCATATGTTCAACCTGAGCCACAATCAGCTGTCTGTGCAGACGGGAGGAAGAAGGGAACTGAAATAACCAACAGCAAACACTATTCTGGTTATCTGCACCTGCTGGCTGATACAACATGCCCGGACAGGTGGAACACTGTTCAACACGCTCACTAGAGGGAGCTGCAGATCTTTGAATGTTTCTGATTGTCTGTTTGAACCTCCCCAACTCACAGCCTGTCACAGCCCGTCACCCACACACAGTCAAACAGATCTAGTTGCCACAAGATGGCGGCCCTGGGCCAGTCTGCTTTGCATACGGAGGTCCCCGATATGAGTCACTGCTAACGTCAGGTGCTATCAAGGGAAGATGTTAATTTCAGATATTCATGTTGTATCAGCAACTCCAAAAACATTATTTACACTTACAGTGAAACCACTGAAAATATTCCAGAAACAATGCATGCTCATAATTGCGTAAATCAACTATATAAAGGCAATCTATCAAGCTAACTTGTCAAAATATATAGTTGTGTAAGTGCTTAAACCGTGGCACGGGTTCTTATTTGGAAACAGATTTTTATAATAAGAAAATTAAGCAGGTTGCCATTATCATAATTTCCACTTTTTGCTACCAGTTCACAAGTTTATAAAAAAAAGTATAACCTTATTTTATTATCGATTAATCTGCCAATTATTTTGATGATTAATCAACCAATCATTTAGTCTGTAAAATGTCAAAAAGTTGTGAAAATTCTCATCACAATTTCTCAGGGTCCTAAGTCACGTCTCCAAACAACAGTCCCAAACCCAAAGACTCTTCATTTACTCTCATGAATGATGAAGAAAAACAGCAGATTCTTACATGGAACTGGAACCAGAAAATATTTGACATACTTGCTTAAAAAACAATTGAAACAATTAATTGATTATCAAATAACCTATTAAAAATATAAGCGTCAGAGCTGCCTTAAAAATTCTAAGTAGAAAAGTTTGAATAAACAAGTTGAGGTGGTTTTGTAATGATTCAAAACAAACAATTCTTGTCAAATAAACTTGATATTAATTCAGTTGTACTTGAGAAAACATCTTCAATAAACTTAAGATATTAAGTCAGCCACACTGACCAACAGTCCTATCTAATTTCATTTCCTTTTACAATTTTCTCAGTTTGAAGAATCGGTTTTTTATTTCATCAAGAAAAAACTCACAGCTGCAGCTGCTCCTGTTGTTAATTTGTTCCAGCATCAGTAAAACAACATCATATGAAACTGGTTCCAGTGAACATATTAAATTGTAGGTGTAAGGTGGTAGGGACCGAATTCAATACTAACCTTCATCATAGTTCTTCATGTTTTCATTATTGTGGAAACAAACAAACATGACGTATCATAAACTATATTAGAGACACACAGCAAGTTTCCATCATAGGCCTATGTGTTCTTCAAACTATAAAAAAGTTTAAAGTTTAAACTCTTAAACAATACATACTCGGAAATAGGGCTGCAACTAATTATTGTCATAGTTGATTAGTCTGTTTATAAGTTATGTATATAAGTATTCTGAAAATAAAAAGCTAGTGCCATAAGAAGATCATAGATAAAATGAGATGTTAGACCAGAATGAAGAGTTTAGACCCTTTGAGGAGCTGTGGCTGTGAGGTCAGAGTGATAGAGTTCATGAAGTCAGCACCTGTTGGTTCATTTCCACAGAGCAGAGATGCAGAAATATATGCCTCAAAGTATGAGCACACATGTCATTTTATGGTCAGTGTGTGAAGCAAAATGGACTGTGATAACAAAGCTAAGTTCCATTAGCACATGAATGGGAATTCCCATTATGTGTTAGCATTGAGCTAACAGACTAAGCTAGTTATTTTAATTAAAAAAAAAAAAAAGGAATCATGATACTTAAGATAATTGTTTCTTTCTCCCACCTCTTCCAATTCCTTTATGACTTTTTACAGTGTACTTGGCAACTAATTTTCTTTTGATCGACTATGATTGATTATGTTCATGTATCTTGTCCAACTATAAATCAGCAGTGACCGCCATGCAGCAATCAGGGAACTGTTCCAGCTACATGGGAAGAGGCATGTGTAATTTGAGAACCTATCACAGTGCCAACAGCCTATCATGGTACCAACAACTCTCTATCTCTGAACTCTGACCTCAGCTGCACCTTTGCTCCACCACCTGTCCTTATAGTCCCCCTGCTTCTCCGTTCTCCATCCTCCACCCACCCACTCTTAATAGTTTAACTACTACAAACTGATGCACAGTGTAATCAGAAACATGCAGGCCAGCCACCAGATCCACCAGCTTCATTAAGAAACGGTGTCACTCCAGCTCTGCTCTCTGCAGAGGTTCTCCTCAGATTCCCACTGGGGAATATTTTCCCTCCCAGGGGTCCTGCTCTGTAACCCCTTTGACCCTTGAACCCCCCCTCAGCTGTTGCTGCTTGTTAGATCAAGCTTGCTTTGGACTGCTGCGCTCTAAAAAAATGCAATAATCTTGAAAATCTTCAAAGGAATTTCTGACAACCTGCAGAAAAAACTTTTGTGTTTTTATTTATTTATGAAATCTGTGCATTTTAGCAGAATTGTGCTGCTCTCTAAATCAAATTTCAGTTGCCATTTATTTATTTTTATCTTTTTTATGCCCCTGTACAAATTGCTTAATTTATTAGCAGTTATCAAATAATAACAAAGACTCAAGTTGATTGTACAGTAATGTACAGCTGCAACGTCTATAAAATGTCACAAAATAGTTAAAAATGTTAAATCAGAGAATTGAGAATCTCAAAATTCTCTGATTTCAGCATCTTAAATGTGAATATTTTCTGGTTTCTTCACTCCTCTATGACAGTATACTGATTATCTTTGAATCGCGGCCAAAACAAGATATTTGAGGACGTCCTATTGGACTTTAGGAAATGCTGATCAACATTTTTCACAGTTTTCTGACTTTTTATAGACCAAACAACTATCAACAATGAAAACGATCATTATTTGCAGCCCTAATTCCTTATTGTTGACCACTGCTTCTGTTTGATTTCCTGAGGCTGTTAATTGACATAAATCACTTCAAAGAACACAAAAAATGTCTCATCCTTTCTTAAGAAATGTGAAAAGGCAGAGAGGTTAAAAGTCCTTCATGCTGTAAACTGTCGAGCTTAGCAGGGCATAGGGAGGGATCTGATCTGCTTCACTGCAGTGGTCACATGCCGTTATCTGTTATAAATCATCAGCTCCATTCAGACAGATAGCTGTTACACAGACAGAGGCACAAACAGTCCAGGGGAAACTCTGCAGTCATTTCTATCTTTCTTTCTCTTTTGTCAGTGTAATTTAGTATTTTACTTGCCCAAACATTTAGCTTTCTTTTGCTTTACTGTATACTTGGTACAAATAATGGACAATAGAATTTATTTGTATTTATTTCAATTTCTCTCTCACACACGTGTCTTGTTTACACCGGTGCAGCACGTGGCCACAGAAAGGATAAACTTAGCCCAACACAGATGCAGGTGTTTGTTTACATGCGCACGTGACTCTCGACTTGTTTGCCATTGTATGCATCTGCACTGATGCATGCACACAGTTGTGTCCATTTGTGAAAGACAGAGAGGCAAATCGACTGGCGGACAGATATACTTAGGAGCATGCATGCATGCATGAAGTGCTGTGTCCGAAGTTAAAGGATACCGCAGGGGTCTCACTAACATACCAGCAGCAGCAGTAGGCATCTGATTCTGCGTACAGCAACGACACCCTGAACCCGACACCACCTGTCCCGGTCTCGTCTCAGAGACAGCATGTTCTCTCCTTTTAGGTCCTAGGGTGGGAGGCAGGGAAGAAGCCGGGTGCAGGGTGAATGGTTGGCTGGGTGGGCAGGTGACCAGACAGCAAAGACCCCCCGGTCTTGCCTGAGTTTGTAGTGAGTAAAAGGTTGAGCGTTCAATGCACAGCTACAGGGGCCTGACCATTCCATAATCAGCACCCGCTGTCTCGCCTCATGTCAACAACTTGTTGCCCACCACCTGAGACTCCTTCGCCACAGGTGGCAGAGAGCCTGACATAAGACAAGAGAGCCTGTGCAGGCAGACAACAGGGACGGGAAGAGGAACATTTCAATCATGGAGAACTTCCTAAAGGATAAAGATATTTGGATATTGGGGAGTGTGTGTCTGGTGGCAACTTTCCTGTGGAGACGGTGGTGGAAATTATTCTCCCTTAAGAAGAGAGGAAAGACCTCAGCGTCTACAGACATACAGGTAATACAGTGAGAGTGGAGTTTGGGTCTGTGCACCTGCGCAACATGTGACCAGGTGAATCTGGAAACATGCCAGAAGTTCATCCAATCTGAATGAACAGCTGAATGATTGTAAATAATGTTTATTTATTGTACTCAGCTGCTGTGCTGTGGATTATGGTAGAAGCTGACACGCTGCAGGCCTGCATGATCCAGAAGTGATGGATGTTATCACAGCATCACCTGTACTAATGCTGTCTTGATGCCAAAGTGATGCAATCTAGA